>CBVK0103874286.1:0-13691 GCA_900067695.1 Picea abies
ATGCCCAATACCAAACGCTAAGCCTAGCGGCCAAGCACAATACCACCTGGAATCAACCATTTATCCTGAGCATGTTCTCGAAGAGGAGAAAGTAGTCCATCCATTCTGAAATTATGATATCCACATTTTGGATAGGCAATTCTATTTCATTGATTTTTCCCTTCAGAACAGTAATGACATCACTGTAGCCATTTTCTTTAACAATTTCTTGTGCCATGTCAACCATGTGAGAACATTCAACTGCATAGACATGTTTTGCTCCTCCTTGTGCACAAAAAAGGGATAATATCCCTATTCCAGCTCCAACATCAAGTACAACTTTGTCTTTGAAGAGGAAATAATTTTGATAAATTAAATTTTGGTATGTTTTAGTTCGAACAATATCTTTCAACATTTCCTATATATACATGCCGTAGGTATGTATCACCAAAGCTCAGCGCAAGCACTAGCCACAACCCGAGTCCACACGTCAAAGCACGAATCCATACAACAATGACCAAAGCTCAGTGCAAGCACCAAAATTTTCTGCATGGCAAGCAAGACCGAGAGCCACGCACCAGGTCACAAAGGAGGAGCACCAGACCGAGCAACAGGTCACAAAGGAGGAGCCCACAAAGAATTATTGTATTGTACACTATGCGCCTCCACCAGAATCGAACCGAGACATCTCCACCAAGCCCACGCGACTTGCAACCACAACACATAGTCAACATATAAATCACCAAAACCAAACAAAAGCACTAGGCGTACACAAATACATTGGGAGGGGGACATGCAGGTGTTGAATGGGAAAACCCTTACCAGAGTGCAAAGAAGGGAGGCGGTCGAATGATAGGCAAAGAAAGGGTTGGATGCGTAGAGTTATGGGTAAGATAGAGAGTCTGGGAGGAGTGTAGGGTTTTAGGCGGTGAAAGGAAGGTGTGGGGGGGCATGTGGGCCTCATGTGAGGACCCACGATGCTCGTTACTATTTATTTATTTATTATGGTTTTAATTTTATATAATTTTATTTATTTATTTTATTCTTATTTTATTTTAATTTTTTATTATTATTATATTTTATTATTATTATTATTATTATTATTGTTTAAATTTTTGTTAGATTTGAATATAAATTGTTCTAAATTAGTTAAATTTGAATAATAATAATAATAATAATAATTTAAATTATATATATTTAAATTTAGGTTTAAACTCATGTTTATTATATATTTTAAAATTATATTTAAACTTAGGTTTAAAATTATATAGGTTTAAACATATATAAGTCCTTAGTTTAAACATATATAAGTCCTTTAGTTTAAACATAGGTTTAAATTTAGGTTTAAACACATATTGGCTTAAAACTAATGTGATTAATTCATTAGTTCTTAATAATTAATCAACATTAGGTTGAAAATCACCTTAATTAGTTTTAAACACAAAGTTTAAGGACTTAGACCAAGATAAGCAGGAGGGGGGCTTTATGCGCACTAGGCAGGTAAGTTAGAGAAATTGACGAGTGTGGTGCGATGCTAGCATAGCTACCAAGAGAGGGAGTCAGTGGTTTTCTTAGGTAGTGACACCAAGCTTAGACTCTTAAACCTAACCTAGATACCTCCCATAAAGAGAGTAATGTCTGTTTACAGACAAGTAAAAAAAACTTATGCCTAACCCTGTTTTCTAGTTTAAGTTGCGCACATGTGAAATGTCCTTGAACTCACCCTGACAACTTTGGTTGATGCAGGTTAAATTATACAGGATGGTTAGGAATCAAGGAAATCGAGGTAGAGGGGCATCATCGCAGGGACCGCCAGCGCTGCCACCACCATCGCCTGAACTAGCTCTCATACTGTGCTCTTTGGAGGCCATAAATGAGACTTTAAAGGGGCGTCAACCAACATGGATCAAAGTGGAGCCCCCACCATCTGGAACGGGTAATCCAGAAGCGTCGAGGGATTTAGGGGGAGGACCTCCACCTGAATACATCACTAGAGAACTGCAGAAGATCAAACTTCCAGAGTTTTCTGGGGGTCGTGCTAGTGAACGTGCAAAAGCATGGTTGGAAGGAATGACAAGGTATTTTGCCTTAAGAGACTATGCATCCACTTCAAAGGAGAATATAGCAATTTTTCAGTTAAGAGACAGTGCCTTGAACTGGTGGGTCAACCTGGAAAGGAAACTGCATCTTACCCCGGACACCGAATCTTGGGAACTTTTCGAGGAGAGGTTCCGAAGGAAATATCTGCCAGCTTACTATGAGGAACAAAAGGTGGGAGCATTTCATGCTCTAGTACAGGGAAACAGGACCATAGAAGAATATGAGAATAGGTTTATGGAATTGGTCAAATATGTTTCATACATGGATAATGACCAACGATAGGAAGAATGCTTTGTCTATGGGTTAAACCCTAAGATAAGGGCTATAGTGCGGATGTGGAAACTGTCTTCAGTAGTAGAAGCTGTGAAAAATGTGCATTATGCGGAGGAACACATGAAATTAACCGGAGGTATGAGACCAACCTTTCCGCATCATCCTGGATTCGTGGGGAAGGCCCCTAGGAAATTTCCCAGTGGAGGGGGCTCAAGGCCACCTCCATATGGTAATAGAGTCACACCAAGGATAGTAGCCATAGGGATTTCAATGGTAGCAAGTGCAACATCCCGTTCATCACCAACGATGCAGGCAGGTCCACGACCATCTCAGGGAGTAGCTAGTAGGGGCAGGGGTTCCAGGGGAATTAACTCATTTCAGAGATATTCATAGAACAATGCATAGGTTCAATCCCATGTTACATGTTAGGGGTGCGAAGGACCCTATTACCAGCATGACTGCCCAGAGTTACAATCAGGATTTGTGCATAGAGAAGGAAAGGCCTCGATGGGAAGAGTAAGTAGCAACCACCATATTTACGCAGCGGTTAATAATCGCTAGGCAGAACATCAATCCATGGTGGTGGAGTCATCAGGTACGCTAAATCATATCAATGTTAATATTTTATTTGATTCTAGTGAAAAGAGTGGGTTGGAAGCCTATGAGCACAATGACTTTAAACAAGTCAAGATGGCCTCAGGGGAAAAACAAGCGGTAGGACTTATCATGTATAATTGTATAGTGGACCTGGGAGTGTGTACTACTAGGTTGAAGGTTTATGTTACTGCTCTCGGGGCATATGACCTAATCATTGGAATGGATTGGCTAGAAGCCCATCGAGCTATGGTATATTGTTTTGCAAAAAGGGTGCTTTGTGTTGACGACGAACGAAGGCCAGTAGAGATCCAGGGTGTATGAAGAAAGGTGTCTCTACGCTTTATCTCAACTATGAAGGTTAAGCGGTGCATGAGGCAAGGGTGTCAACTATATGTAGTGGAGGCAGTGAGTGTAAGGAAAGGACCCTCCTTAGATCAGTACCCAGTACTGTCATAGTTTAAGGATTTTTTTCCTAATGAGTTGCCAGGGTTACCTCTTGAGAGGGAGCTTGATTTTACTATTGAGATAAAACCTGGTGCAGAACCAATTTCCAAGACTCTGTATCGAATGACAGCGCTATAACTTTGTGAGTTGCAAATGAAGTTGAAAGAGCTACTTGAATTAGGACTAATAAGACCCAGTGTCTCACCCTGGGGTGCACTAGTAATTTTTGTAAAGAAGAAAGATGGTTCCTTACGATTGTGTATAGATTACAGGGACTTGAACCATGCTACAGTGAAAAATAGGTACCCAATGCCACAAATAGATGACCTCTTTGATCAGATGAAAGGAGCAGTGGTATTCTCAAAGATTGAATTGCGATCAGGGTATCACCAGTTAAGGATTAAGGAAGGCGATATTCCTAAAACTGCTTTTTGAACTCGGTTTGGACATTACGAGTTCATCGTAGTACCTTTCAGATTGACCAATGCGCCAGCCATATTCATGAGCCTCATGAATGGAGTATTCTGGAAGTACTTAGACCATTTTGTACAAGTATTTCTAGATGACATCCTCATCTATTCCAAAAATGAAAGAGAGCATGAGGAACACTTGTGAGTGGTTTTGTCCTGCCTTAGAGAGAACAAATTGTATGGGAAGTTGTTTAAGTGTTCCTTCTTCCAGAAAGAGATCCACTATTTAGGTCATATCATTTTCGGTGAAGGAATCTTTGTGGACCAAGAAAAGGTAAAGGCCATTATGGAATGGCCAGTGCCGAAAAATGCCCATGAGGTAAGAAGCTTCATGGGGCTAGCAGGTTATTATTGGAGATTTGTTGAAGGGTTCTCTAAGATAGCGAAACCCATCACCACCTTGCAACACAAGGGGGTCAATTATGAATGGACAGAAGAATGTGATAGTTCATTCATTGAGCTTAAGAGGTTACTAACTAGTGCGCCAATTCTACGAGTGCTGGATATGGAAAAGGACTTCATAGTCTGCACAGATGCCTCGAAGCAAGGGTTGGGGGCCGTGCTAATGCAGGATGGAGGAGTGATAGCTTATGCGTCAAGGAAGTTGAAGAAACATGAAGAGCTTTATGCTACTCATGATTTAGAGTTGGAAGTTGTAATTCTAGCTCTGAAACTTTGGAGGCACTATCTGGTGGGGAAAAAATTTGAGCTCAAAACGGACCATCAAAGTTTAAAACATTTCTTCACTCAAAGGTATCTGAATGTCAGGCAAAGGCGATGGAGTGAGTTTATGAGTGAGTATGATTTTGGTATTTCATACATCAAGGGAAAGTAAAATGTGGTCACATATGCCTTGAGTAGGAGACCACATGTCTTCTCCTTGGTACCCTTAAAATTTAATCCAAGGGAACGTGTGTTGACACAAATCCAAGGAGACAGTTGGTATTTAAAGGTTACTTCAAACCTCCAGAGTGGGAGGCAATTAGATCCAAAGTATGAAGGATATAGTCTGGAAGCAGATGAACTATTGAGATATCGAGGAAGGATGTACATCCTTGAAGATGGGGATATTCAAAGCATTATACTGAAGGAAGCCCGTAGAGCACTTTATTGTGTGCATCCAGGTGTGAAGAAAATGTATGCAAACATGAGAAAGCTCTTCTTCTGGGTAGGCATGAAGCACGATGTAGTCCATTTCGTTGCCAAATGCCTAGAGTGTCAACAAGTGAAAGCCAACCACCATCACCTGGCAGGCCTCCTACAACCACATGATGTTCCAATGTCCAAGTGGGAAGTCATCTCTATGGATTTTATTGTGGGGTTGCCACTCACATCTCATAGAGACAATGCCATTCTTGTGATAGTTGATAAGTTAACCAAGCGTGCTAATTTTATTTCGGTTAGAGACACTTACAATGTCACTGATGTGGAACATGTGTTTGTAAGTGAGGGCATTTGTTTGCATGAGATACCTAAGAAGATCATTTCAGATAGGGACTCAAGATTCACTTCTGGGTTTTGGAAAAGTTTGCAGTCAGTGCTGGGGATTCAGTTGAACTTAAGAACAACTTATCATCCTAAAATTGATGGGCAAACTGAGAGAGTAAATCAAGTCATGGAAGACATTCTTAGGATGTATTTCTTGGATAATCAAACCCATTGGGAGAAGTACATACCTTTGGTTTGCCTACAATAACAGTTTTCATAGCTCCATTGGAATGCCACCCTACGAATCTCTGTATGGAAGGCCATGAAGAACATCATTTAGTTGGGATAGATTAGAAGACCGAGTAACAATTGGGACATAATTGATTCAAGAGATGGAGGAACAGGTGATTCAGATTAGGCTGAGACTAAAGGAAGCACATGATAGACATAAAAGTTATGCGGATGCACACAGGATCAACCGAAGTTATAAAGTGGGAGGCCAGGTTTTCATTCATATTAGGCCTAATAAGAGTACCATACGGTTCAGAAAGGGGAAAATTTTTTCACCTCGATTTATAGGACCATTCAGAATCCAAGAGAAAATTGGACCCATTGCCTATCGTCTCATACTGCCACCCCACTTGCATAAAAATCATAATGTTTTTCATGTATCTATTCTACGTCATTATGTTACTGATGAATCACATAAACTAAATTGGAAGGAATTGCAGGTATCGGATGTGGGAACCCTTACGGTAGAACCGTTACGTATATTGGACTGTAGAGTTCGACAACTCAGGAACTGTCTAGTAGACCAAGTTAAGGTCTAGTGGGACAAGTATAGTCCAGGATCTGCTACTTGGGAAGACGCCGAGACACTACGACGAGATTATCCGTCACTTTTTTTGACCACCTCAAGAATATGTTTCTCAAAGGTTGGGTGTATGTAACACCACCTTTTGACTTAGACAACCAGGATTACCTGAGGACTACACACCTTTATTTTCTATTCACAAGTGAAACTATTAAATAATACACTTGAACTTTTAAGACGTATGAACCTTTATGAATGTTTAAATGTTATTGATGATGATGGATATGATGCGATCTACTACGTGAATGTAAATTCTATGAATGTTTAAAATGTTATTGATGATGATGGATATGATGCAATATATTGTGTGAATGAGAATGCTATGAGGGTTTAAATGCTATTTGAATGATGTTGGATATGATGCAATCTATTATGTAAATGATAATTTTATGAATGGGTGTCGTTAATTGAATTATGGGATATTATGAGATCTATTTCTAACTTGAAAAATTTGATGTTAAAGTTGTTGGTACGTGGATACCGAATTGAAATTATGGTTTTATGCAATTACATGATGATAATGCATAGAAATGTATGAGTTTGTGTTACAGACTAATCTACAGGTTATGGGCTATGAAATAGCTAAGGGATAATGATGATGAAAGTGGATGTCATGACCACTAGCTGAGAAACAATATGGTATGAATCTTTATATGTGAAATTATATTGGTTTGGATGCATTGCTATGATATATGGACCAGTGCAGGATTTCAGGTGGTGAGATTTCCCAAAACTGAATAGACGATGACAAAACTCCCAACAACACGGTGCCACTATATATTCCATTGTAGGGTGTGGACCCTAGTTATGATTAGGAGGGGTGGAGGCATTTCTCACCGTGTATCCTCCGAAACCTGAGGTCATAGGAGGACGATGTTAGCTCACGGTCCCCTAGACGTGTGATGATGACTGTCGGTTGCCTGCTGGGAAAGCTTGGTCAAGATAGTGACATTTCCGCTTACGGGTTCTATTTGGAGTTAGGTCAATATAGTTGACACTCCAAGATAGTCCAACAGAGGAAAGATAGGAATGAAGATGGAAGTAAGTTAGGGAGGAAGGATGAGTAGAAATAGTTGAGAGTGTATATAGATTTGTGTTATGGTGGAATTTGTTGTTTTTCCTTCTGAAAAGAAAATGGATATATATGAAAATTCATAATTATGTAACTAAACTACAATTGTCTAAATAAAATTGTTGAGCTGGATAATTGTAATTAAAGGATTTTGCAAACATTTGATTGGTTTATTGTCTTTTATAAAATGAATAGTCTTGTTGAATGGATTGGATGCATATGGAAATTACTATAGAGATGATAGTTATTGTTATTAGTACATGAACAAGACTTGTATGTACTAGCTACACATGCATTTCTTGCACATGTACACTAGTATGTATGAGTTTTCTTGGCTTACTTACTAATGTTGTCAGTTATTTGTTATGAATGTGTGAACCATATTTCTTTTCCCTTGTATCATAAAATACTTTAACTTCGAGAGAAAGTTTCCTGAAGGGTGGGTGTATGTAACAACCCTAGTTAAATAATTTCTTAAGGTTTATCAAGTATAATTAATTAAATAATTAACTGTCCTAATGCATATTAGTTAAATAATGATTATTTATTAATAATATTAATTAATTATTTATTTATTGTTTAATATATGTTGATTAATTAATTAATTAACACATTTAATGTTTGGGTAACGAATTAAAAGTTTAATAATTTTCAATTTATTTAATAGAAAACTTAACGTATGAAGGGATAAGGCATTGAATGGAGGGATAAGGCATTGAATGGAAGAATAAGGCATTAAATGGAGGAATAAGGTGGGTGGCATTGAATGAAGGGAGGAGGTGGTGAATGGGAAGGAGGATATGAGGGGGCAGAGGCATTTGAGAGGGGAACTTTTTTTGGGGGGGGAGGAAACATTATTTTGAGATTAGGGACTGTATTTTTCTGGTTTTGGAGTTTGGGTGGACTGTTACAGGGGTGCATCAGTTGCTGGGAGTTTTGGGCTCAGGGCCCATGAATCCTCACGAAATCCTAGAGCTAGGGAGCCAGATAGGCTCTGTTCCTAGCTGTCAGGGAGGAAAGATTCGGTTTTGGGCAGAGTTTGGGCAGAGCAGCAGCGAGGATAGACGGAGATTGGAGAAATAACATCAGTCAGAGGTATGTATTTTCATGATTACGCTGTGTTAGGTGGTTATCATCATGCTGCTGAATATGCTTATATGCTAAATAATGAAATTGCTTATACATTGAAAATAAATTTTATGTTTAAACTTATGAATTTTATTAGTCTTTGTTGAATAGGGATTTACAATTACTTCTTAATTCATGTTATCACAGTTTGTAATGACTCTTCAAATGATCCTCCACTTAAATTACTTAAATCCACATGTTAATTGAATCTTAGCACGAATTATGGCCACCCCTCAACTGATGATATAGGTGAACATCCTTGTTCTCATCACCATAATAGACCTTTATAAATGTTTTGACCATATGAAATAATCATGCATAAAATTTTGTATGAGACTTAAGAAATGTTAATGAGCGGAGATAATTGTGTTACCTATATTACCTTTGCATGAATTTGATTTGTGTTTGCAGGTTATTGGAGTAATGATAGAATATCTTGTTGGTCGTCATTCTTTGGATTATGGTTCACTTGATGATGTGAACATCTCTTCTTGGTATTGGTCACTACTACATATGACCAAATTTTCCACGGTTTTTCGTTGCTATCGCCACACATATCCGTCGCAATTTCCACGAAGGCAAACAACATTTTTTGTGGAAATTATTTTGTCGCTATATCCACGCACTAGATATTCATGGAAGCAATGATGAAATCAGGAGGCCAAGTGTCATCATCCTAAGGATAGGTACACCTTCTTGTGACAAAAATATCATGGCAATAGTGACAAAAAAGCGTGGCAATAGCGACGAAAAAGCGTGCCTAAGTAAAAAACCCACCAATGGCTTGCCACACAGATTCCATACTTGTGACGAAAAAGCATGGAAATTAGCGACAAAAAATCATGGAAATAGCGACGAAAAAGTGTGGTAGAGTAAAAAATCCCACCAATGGCTTGCAACGTAGATGCCATACTTGCGATGAAAAAGAGTGGAAAGTAGCGACGAAAAAGCATAGCAATAGTGATGAAACAACATGACAGAGTAAAAAACCCACCAATGGCTTGCAATGCATATTCCATACTTGCAACAAACTTACGTCGCTATTGCCACGCCTTCTATAGGTTTTTTTTTTTTTAAATAGATAGTTTTCCCCTGCTTTCTAACAAATATTCTATCACATCCTTTTGTGTGGATAAGGAAACCTCGGTTATGATTTTGAAACATGGTCCTATATGGTCCAAGAAGGGAGAATACTATAATCTAAATATCTCACTAGTCTCTAGCCTTAATGTCTTATGTACATCACCGAACAATCTTCGTAATTGGATATATACTTCTTGGGCTTCTTTTTTGATGCCATTGATTATGATCCATATATTCTAAAGGGTTTTCCTTACTAGGATTTATCATTGAGTTGAATTTTTCACATGTTATAGATGATGGCTCTAACTGGTTCATGTATAATGTAGGGCTCTTTATAAAGCTATGTTTTCTTGCCCCTTTGCCAAAATAACATTTTTTAAATCATAATTTGCACATAAGATAAGTCCTAGAAACACGACGTCAACCTCTTGGGGAAATTTTTTGGAACTTTAGGTCAATTTGTTGAGTTGGATATGAGTGTGCTAGGCCTCCAAAGGACAAGTGTCTTCAATCCAAGCCTCTCCTCCATGATCCAAGATATCCCTCCTTCAAAACGTGCCAAGTGTCTTCAATCTGCTGGATTAATGAGAGGGGGGGGTGAATCAATAATAGTGCAATAATAATCCTTTTTATCCAAATTGATCCAAGTTTTATATAAATGTAGTATTATTATCCAATAATGAGCAATAAGAAATAAACAATGACACACATACACAGTACACTAGTGTTTTACGTGGAAACCCAAATCGGGAGAAAACCGAAGAATGTTTTTTCTTATATGTCTTGAAGAATTACATTCATTGGAAGCACCAACTTCATTTGTTTTCATGTTGCAACTAGAAGGAGGCTCCAACCCCCTTAGTTTCTCAGGATACAACCTAAGGGAAGCTCCAACTCTCTAATTCTCTGGCTACTACCAGAAGGAGGGTACAACCCCCTATGTTCTATGGCTACAATCAGAAGGTGGCTACAACCACTTGTTCTTGCCCCGTCCTACCACCCTGAAGTAGAAGTAGAATAATGGAACCACTTTCAACTTGTCACTCTGAGATATACCATATCAACATGTACCACTAACCTGTATCCAATCTGTACAACTTCCCTGTAATCAATCTGTATC
The DNA here is from genome assembly GCA_900067695.1 of Picea abies. Classification (NCBI taxonomy): domain Eukaryota; kingdom Viridiplantae; phylum Streptophyta; class Pinopsida; order Pinales; family Pinaceae; genus Picea; species Picea abies. Next base: position 10,569 of record CBVK0103874286.1, read on the forward strand.
TGAAATGAACATGTATCCACAAAAATTCAACATATACATGACATATAGTGATGCAGTCCGCATATGTACGTGCCATATATTTTATGTAGCCCGTGTATGTACGTGCTATATCTATTATGTAGCCTGCGTATGCCTTCTGAAGCTAGGGTTTCTTTTCACTTGAAAAACTTCTGACCCTCTGTAACTTCTTTCACATAGATCTGTAACTTGTCATTGTATCCAGATTGTAACTGTACCCTGTGCATGCATCCTCATACATAACCTCTACTCAAGGAAATTATGTCTCTCTCTAGTCATGTGCCATATAGGTATGTGTAATCATGAACAAGTATAATATCCTTCACATGATCTTATTCATCAACCCCTTTCTGATATTTAACTTCTCAATACATCAATAAATACAAGATCTCAACCATGTACCATAAATTTTTTTATCCATATGCCAAGAAATACAATATGTGCCTCAACAAGAAGTATCAATGATAAATATAACAGCATTGTATTTGTGTAGATCTGACTTATACAGAAGATCACATGTAGCCACTAGTTTATCTAGGGATAATCCTCAAATCTCAATTGCCATTCCTTATGCATACATCAAAATACAACTATTCATAGAAATAAGATGTACCTTTTGAACCAATGGATGGATCTGATGTATCTGAGCACTCTAGACCTTCTTGAGAGCTTGATCTCAGAATCTAGAACCTCTGCACCTTAATATTCTCAAGTTCCATGGCTTTATCAGCATGTACTCACCCTATACACAGTCAGCCTGCGTACGTACTCACCCTATACACAACCAACCCACGTATGTACGCACAATATACACAGACAACCCACGTACGCCTTAGAAAATAGGGTTTTCTGTGAATTCGAGAATTTCGCCGTCAACCCTTCATGCTACCTTAGACGTTCGCCACTTTAGATGTATCCACAAGTATTTACAAGAAGCTTTACACAAAAAAATAGATATACAATATGTACAAGTGTGTTTTTATGAGTGAACTTTGTCTCTTACTTATATCTTCATGTAGCCTTATACGTGAGATCGGAAGAGCTACGCCTTAGAAAATAGGGTTTTCTGTGAATTCGAGAATTTCGCCGTCAACCCTTCATGCTACCTTAGACGTTCGCCACTTTAGATGTATCCACAAGTATTTACAAGAAGCTTTACACAAAAAAATAGATATACAATATGTACAAGTGTGTTTTTATGAGTGAACTTTGTCTCTTACTTATATCTTCATGTAGCCTTATACTTTCCTTATTTTAGGGCCTCTTCATTTAAAATAATTTATTTTTGCAAAACACTTTGACTCTTGGGGGCTTCTATAAGACTCATGAAGGTTCTCCAAATTCATATGGTCATAACTCTCTAACCGTGAGGAGTTATGTGTTGTTCCACATACCACCAAAAACAACATGATAAGCAATATCCATCTAGGATAGTTTCACTCACAAATTCATTGTCCTTCATCTCATTATTACTCAATAATCATGGGTTCTCTCACTCCGTAAAGAATCTTCCCATGAGGGATTTCACCATAAGGGGACCACTTTGGAGTTCATCCATTTTTACTTCTTATCAACCATGCAAAGACAATAATGAGTCATATTTACATCAAACAATCCTGAGTCCAATACCCAAACCCTGTGCCATGAGGATTTCTTCAAGGGCTAACATCAATGAAAACCAACCTTAATCAACACAATCACCACCAAACCCTAGCCCTAGGGTGACGTCAAGCTCTCAAAGGTGATGTTTTGGCCTCCAAAGGCAATTTGTTTGGACTGTGGGGGATGGGTGAGATCCTCAAAGGTGTCTTTTAGGCCTCCAAAAGCATGTCATCATCATCCAGTGTGTGGGCCCTGATATCCAACCTGTGGGCTTCAAACCCCAAGGATGCCCAAGTTAGGTTTGTTCTTCCAAATATGTCCACCAAACAAGGTCCCACAAAGACAATGAATACACTCTCAAAGGATATCAATTCAAATGAATCACGATGAGTAAACCAAATCAATAAAAGAGACATCTAAGCATTTATATGAAAAAATACCTCATCAAAATAAATGAGTGCTCAAAGATCCTATGCAATTTTCCAAGTTTAGGTATGGGAGGGTTGACAAAGTGACCCATTTGGTGAATTGTTTAGGAGTGTTTCCCAAGTGGACCCCTCTCTAGCTCATGTGGATGGAGTGACATGGATAAAGGAAAGACTTTTGGGCATGGGGTTCATGAAATACAAGGGGTTGTAGTGTCTCATTTATGGGTGCCTTTGTATAGGGTGTGTTGCACCTTCATTTTCAATGAAACCTTTTTCCAAGACCCTTTATTGTCATTAATTTATTAAGGTCGAAAAACTTGGTACTCTATATGATGAATCAATTATATTGGGGGTATAGTCTATCTTGTAACACACCTTGTGTAAACCCCTCAACAAGTGGGACATTCATAATTATGTGTTTGCTTTTGAAGGTCTTTGATTTTTCAGGAGAAGCGTTTCATTGCTCTCAAGACCTCTTTGGGAGAGCATATAGAATGTTCATAATAGAATTTTATCTTTTTCTATCTACCTTCCCTCTGGGCCTTCATCCCCTTCTTCCTGTGAAATGAGGAACAATCCCTTCTTGGGTCAGTACACCCAACAATTCCAAAAGGTATGGAGATGAGGGGATGAATTATGGAAAGTGACAATTATGGATGGTAATGGCACGATGACTCGTCAAGAGGACATCCTAGTAGCACTCCTATCCCTAAGGGTGGCCCACTTACTAGGGCACATTGTTAACCATGAAAGTGAAACAAGGGAAAAAGAATAATTTCCAAGCAAACACTACATAATCAAAAACAATTTAAGGTACAACAAACTCAAATTCCTCAAATATTGAAATGACACTCACTATAATACCTAACTTGTACCTCATGGAGAAGGACCCAATGTCTTTTGGAAGCCAAATGATGTGGTGGATACCCTCACAATGAACTTGGAACTATGGTGGTGAAGCGGATCTCTGTCTGTGTAAATGGACACTGCTGGTCAATTGTCTCTTGGAACTCCATGTATGCAACTTGAGGGCCTCGAGACATCATCTCCTTAGTTATCCCTAGGAGTTGGGGAT
>CBVK0103874309.1:0-15111 GCA_900067695.1 Picea abies
TCAGCCGCAAAGAAATTCTGATATTTTTCCCTCCAAAGAACAAGATGTATCTCTGAAACTATGTCGTTTCTCAGAAAACTTTTTGCATGGAAGGTAAATGACCCCATTTCTAAAATTGGGTTTAAAGGGTTTGGCCAAATTCGTAACCGTTTGCTCTGAAACCTTCCTGCAAAAACATGACTCATGCAAGCAATTAAGGGTTTTTAAAACAAAAAAATCTCAGAGTCATTTGGTTGGATTCGCATCACAGGTGCCATGAAAAATGTAACAAGAATGAAGAATGGATTCGTCTGGATAGTTTTAGGTTCAAATCGTGGGAGCAACAGGAATAAGTTTGAATGGAGAGTGGAGACACAACAATAACATAACATGTGTGTTATCATAACTCGGATAGTGGGAGTGAAAACCAGGGGTTTGATTGTAATCCTTATCATCCCTTGTGATGAAATCCAAAACTACAGAGTACCAAAACCCTATGCATGTAATGAATGGCTCATTAATATGTTAAGCCAACAAGGTGAGGTGAGGACGAGAGTACAACAAGTATGCATTCATTTGTATGAATGTTGATACGACCATTGAAATCATAAAAAGGATATAAAAAATTAACCAAAGTTCTTCATGTATCAAAGCAATTCAATAATGAAGTATCAAACCATTGAAACAATAAGAATCGTATTAACACACAAAAAAAATGGATCAATCAACCATTTCATAAACTTTTCATTTTATCTACATATGGGTGTCTTTTAAAAAGATGTTTCCAAGGCACAAAATTATAAAACCAAGCTAAGTTTTATGTTTAATTCATGCTTGCAGTCATGAATTAAAAATAAAACAAACAAAGATGAAAATAATAAGAATTTAATAGGGAAAGCTTGTAATCCAACAATCATTTCGAAACTCTAAAAAATGTTTCCTATTCGAAGGTGATGGAAGCTACATAAAAATATATAATCTCTTTATGAGAACTCAGATTGTGATAAGAATCGAAAAATATTGGTGGCTTCCAACAATGGCGACATACTGGGTGAAGTCGTTATCTCTGGATCACCAAAAAATTTATGTCAGGGGGTCAGATCAAATAAATTTCTAGAAACAGTCAACAACAGGTCAAGCATTCTGAACATAACTTAGAAAATAACGCAGCTTAGCATCAGATGTATTTATGTAAAAAAATTGTAATCCTGTATCTAATTTAGATTACGAGTGTAGCGATGTTTATGTAGGTGACTTTGATACTATTGACAGGGCCAGTGCTTCCAGCAGACATTCATAGCCTTAACAGGGATGCCATTTAACCCACTCTAGTACCTCTATCCCATCAAAGAGTCTTTCATTCATGATAAAGAACATTTCCACACTTGATCAAATTAAAAACAGACCTGAGGATCTTCTTAAACATGGCATTGCTTTGCTACCAGTAGGCCTGTTCAGTACCCTGACAAAGTCGCCTTGGTATCATGCATGCATTTACTCACTGCTAGTAGACCTTTTCAGTGTCTCAATGGGTTTACAAACACTTCCCATGCATTACAGTGCTTTCAAACGTCTAGATTTTGTTTATAATTTCCAGAACTTAATAATATTCAAGAGGGTGGGGTGATACTAAAAATATCAGAGTTTAGCATAAAAATTTTGATCATTTAAAAATCATTTTCCCTTTTTTATGACCTTCATCATAATTTGGACACTTAGATTTCTGTTAGGAAACCATATTGAGGACAAGAAGGTACAACTGAGTTGTTTTCCTTAGAATAGGGACATCATTAAAAGCTTATTGATGATAATCACGACTACTTGTAATTCTGAAGAAGAAACTAGAAACATTGATTTGAACAGAAACTTACTTATGTTGTCCTGAGTTTTAGCATTTACTGCTCAAATGCTTAGAAAGTTATCAATTGCTTCTAATGAATGAGAATTCTTATTCTCTTCCACAAATGTAATGGTGACTCATAAATAATTATTTAGAAAACAAATCAAAAGAAATCAAAATGAAAAGAACCAAAATAAAAACAGAAAAGAAAACATCAAAAAATATTTACAAAAGGGTGGAGTAGAAATCAACAGGTGAAGTACCTCTTGAGGGCCTGGAATAAATATCCTTATTAATATGAGTGCAGTCCTACTCATGGAACCTTGGGTCAGGGTTGAATTGACAGTTCAAATTTACTTATCTTTTTACTTTTCATTTAAAATTTGCATGATGATACTATGTTTTTGAAAATAAATGTTCAATGAAAAGCTGAGAGAAAAGGGTCAAAGTGGAATTCCCTAACAATAGTCATATTATGGTTGTCTTGGTGCACCCAATTGTTTTCATGACTTCATTATTACAAAGATAACAGTGAGAAATAAAGATAAAAGAAAAACTACTCCTAAACCTACTCTAACTACTAAACAAATCAAAAAACTAGGTGAAGTCCTACTTCCAATGTAGCCATCGAAGTAACTCCAATCCTACAATGGAAACAAAATCAAATATTACTAACAAGAATGGTAGTATATCGAAAAATGACAAAAATATATCATACTTACCTTTATCATCATCATTTAGAAATAAAGCAAGCATGATCTTACCATTCCCTTGAACATTCTTTTTGTATGAATCCTCCAGCCATTCTGCAATTTTGTCATTATATGGGTTACAAAAATATGAAAAAATGAGATTGTGAAACTTGTGAGAGTTATGGGGACCTGACATGACCATCGGCCTAGACCAAAGTAACCCATCCTCCTGACAATTTTCCTTTTGTTCCATATTTTTTCCATCTAAAGGATATAAAACGAGTGTGTCAAAGTTACCTCCTTGATCTCTAAATAAAGTGAAGATAATATTACCGGTTCCTAGACACTTTTTGAGATATGAATACTCTGTTGAAAAACTGAGAGGGGGGGGGGGGAATCAGTTGTACCTGTGCTTAAACAATTATTCTTATTTTAAACTCTTTACACAACATTTAATGACAGTCACAATAATGCATGGAAGTAAGCAATAGAACATTCAACATCAGTCACACATATGAGATACACAGAGATATATATTTCTTGAGGAAACCCATGTAGGGTAAAAACCTATTCTTATTTATATGATAAGTAATATTTACATTCTTTACATTATCATACATATGAGTACCAACTCATAATGAGGCTACAACCTCTATTTTTGCAAGCGACAACTTGCTGAGAGCACCAACTCTCTATTTTCTCTAGCACCTACTAGAAGGAAGCACCAACTCCCTGGTTTCTCTAGCACCCACTAGAAGGNNTAGAAGGAAGCACCAACTCCCTGGTTTCTCTAGCACCCACTAGAAGGAAGAACCAACTCCCTAAGTGTTCCAGCACCAACTGGATGGAAGCACCAACTTCCATTCACACAAGCACCAACCTGTATAACAGAGAATAATAGTTCTCCCTTGCACCACCCTGCCACCTTGGTTTCTCTGGCTACAACTAGATGGAAGCTACAACTCCCTGTGTTCAAGAACCCACTTGAACCTCTGAGGACAACAATCCTCCCTAGCACCTCCCTACCACCATGAAATACAAATCTTTTCTATTATGAATTATTACAGCGATATAAATTTCTTCAATGGCTTACCGGTCTCATCACTGTTCTGCTACACTATGTTGCTATGTCTGCATCAGTGTCTTCTGCACACTCCTTGCACTTTCTGTTCTTTTTCCTTTTATGCTCTCTGTTCCATGTCCCTTCAATTCACCATTCCCCTTCTATGCATTTCTATTGTTGCGCTCTGCCTCCTTCTTCACACCTCAATCACTCTCAACGACGACCCCCTTTCTTCTTTTACCAGCATTCTTATGTTCTCTGTGCACCGTATGCATGCAATCTACTTCTTGCCTTTACATCCTCTCCACATCTAGGTGTTTTCTCCACTTCACTCTTCCATAGCTATCCCATCTCTTGTGTGCCACGTTGTCTCTCTCTGTTCAGCATCTCTTGCTCATTCTAAGTGCTCTACCTAATCATCATGGTAACTCTTCAGCTTCTCTAGAAGTTTCACACATGCATTCATCATCATTGGGTGTTATCTTGAGATTTATCAGCTTCTCTGATAGTTGCAACTCTTTGTCTTCTCTGTCATAGACAAGCTCATACTCTGGCATAAACCATCATTTGTTTCTAGCAGTTACACTGTGAAGTACAACAGTAGCCCTCCAATCTTATTCAAATTCATCTGCACCGTTGAATTGACTTCATTGAATCTTGTGTTCATTTCTCCATTTCACACTTCAGCATTTCAGGATCCCCGTGGTAAATATTCTTGACACTCCATGTCGTTGTCCCCAAAACTCTGAAATGGATCTTGGATCTTCGAGCTCTTCTCTATAGTTCTTCGACGATTAGACCACCGACGGTGACCAAGCGCTTTGATTTCCAGATCAACGGTCATCGATCTGTGGTGATCAAATGGCTATCCTCTATGCTGGGAATTCAGCCTTCGGGACTTTGGGGGAGTGAAGGAGTTAAAACTCCTGAAGAAAAAACTCTTGGAGTGAGGTCAGTCTTGCATCAATCGATGACGTGTCGTGACCAGAGTGGTTGTAACTTGTCACTTATAATTGTGATTTCCAGTGGCCTGAAATCCCTAGTCAACTCGACACTTGTCATTTTCTGATTATGCCACGTGTCATAGTCTTCCACCTATCCTTTCTAATGTGGTCTGCCACATTCTCCTCTTGGATCTATCAGCCTAGATCACTTCACAATTTTGCATATCACGATTTCGACATTCTTGATGTGAATGTTCTCGACACTTCCAAGTCCCAGTTTGTGAAACTTTGAAATGAACTCAGATCAGATTTTCATATTTTCACACTTCACAGCTTCAGGACTCCTATGATGAGGAGTCTCGACACTTGACTCCTCCATCTCCTAGTATCTTAAACTTTGGTATTTGAAACTGTCTCCTGCTTTCGAGATTTCGACATTTCACATTTCGTGATTCCGGGACTCCTATGGTGAAGTGTTTTGACACTTCAATTCCCGGTATCCGGAATTGTCTCCTACTTTTGGGATTTCGGTGTTTCGCATTTTGTGATTCCGGGACTCCTGTGGTGAAGTGTTTTGACACTTCAACTCCTGGTATCTAGAATTGTCTCCTGCTTTCAGGATTTCGGTGTTTCGCATTTCGTGATATCAGGACTCCTGATGATGAGGAGTCTTGACTCTTCCAACTCCCAGTATATGAAACTCCGAAATGGAGTTATTTCCCAGTCTATGAAACTCTTCATTTATGTGCCTATTTCAAGATTTCGGGATTCCGAATTTCGCAACTCTGGGACTCCTATGTTGAAGAGTCTCAACTCTTGACTTCTCAATCTCTCGGTATCCAAAACTCCGAAATGGAGTCAGATCAACGTATTCCAGCGTTTCTCATTTCGTCATTTTGGCATTCTTTTCAGGAGTTTCTTGCTTGACTTCTCCAATGCCCGGTATCTAAAACTTAATTTGTTCCTAAACTTCCTTGCCTTCCTGTTTGCCATCAAATGATCAAGCACACTCTTGCACTCTGTGTGCACCTCTGCACTTATCCCCTTGAGCTTATGTAGTCCCTGTTTTTCCATCGCTGCATACTCTGATCTTTCCATCAATGACAAGCACACCTATTTGTAAACATGCCAACAATCTCCCCCTTTGGCATTGATGGCAACCTTGAATGGATGTGCTCATCTGTTTGGACCTCCAACTGTAGCATCTGGTTTGGACCACTCCTTTTCTCCCCCTTTGACATCAATGTCAAAGAAAACACACTCCCCCTGAGCTGCTGCAATATGTTTAGGAGGTATCAGATGTTCAACCAATACAAACTCCCCCTAACCGGATGGACTTTCTTATATGTGAGATGGGATGACACCTAGATTCTATCAGAGATATTCAAATGGTGTCTTGGCTAGGGGTTTAGTAAATATGTCTGCAATTTGTTTTGTGGTCAGAATGTAATGGACTTGAACAATCTAATTGGTGATCTGCTGTCTCAGAAAATGGTATTTTATGGGAATATGTTTGGTCTTGGAGTGGAATATAGGATTCTTGGACACAATGATGGCACTAGTGTTATCACAATGGATTGGGATCGGTGCAGTGTATTTTACTTCCAAGTCTGCAAGTGTCTGAATCATCCATAATATATGAGTGCAACAGGTAGCAACAAAAATGTACTCTACCTCTATAGTTGATAAAGAAATGGAACCTTTCTTTTTACTAAGCCATGCTACTAAGGAGTCACCCAGGAAGAATGCTCCTCCACTGGTGCTTTTTCTCTCATCAACACAGTTTTCCCAATCTACATCTGAATAAGAAGTTAACTGAAAATTTTGATTTCTGGGATACCACAGACCATAATTCATTGTTTCTTTCAAATACCTGAATATCTTTTTGATAGCTAGAAAATGACTCTGTTTAGGTGTACATTGATATCTTCCTACCATTCCAACATCATGCATTATGTCTGGGCGATATGCTGTGATTTATAGTAGGCTATCGATAATTGATCTATATGAACTTTGATCAACATCATGTGATTCATCATCCTTACTTAATTTGCATCTAGTAACAATAGGTGTGCCCACAAGTTTAGAGTCTTCCATTTGAAATCTTTTCAACATTTCTCTTGGATATTTTTCTTGAGAAATGAACAACCCTTCAAACCTCTGAGTAATTTGCAGACCAAGAAAAAATGACAGTTCACCTATCATAGATATTTCAAACTCATACTCCATGGCAGAAGAAAACCATTGTACCAACAAATCCTTATTACATCTAAAGATGATGTCATCTACATAGACCAATATAATGAGAAGATCATTATCCTCTATTTTGATATACAGATTGTTATCAATTGTTACTCTCTTAAACCCTTTGTCTTTGAGATATGTATCCAGTCTATGATACCAGGCTCAAGGGGATTTTTTTAACCCATATAAATATTTCTTCATCTTGCATACTAAGTCAGGATTATCAGACAGTTAGAAACCCTCTGGTTGTTCCATATAGACTTCTTCACTTAAATCTCCATTTAGAAAAGCTGATTTGACATCCATTTGATAGACTTTAAACCTTTTATGACAGGCATAGGCAAGAAACATTCTGATAGCTTCTAATCTTTCTACGGGCGCAAATGTTTCATCAAAATATAGTCCTTCTATTTGAGCATAGCCTTTACAGACCAATCTTGCTTTGTTCCTGACAACTTGTTCCTGCTCATTCAACGTATTCTTAAAGATCCATTTGGAACCAATGATATTTTTACCTTCAGGTCTATGAACCATCTCCCACGTATTGTTTTTCTCAATATGATCAAGTTCATCATTCATTTCTTTAACCCAATGGTCATATTTGCTAGCTTCATTAAAATTCTTAGGTTCCAACATGGATATGACAACTATATGTGATTGCTTGGTATTTTTGATTATCTTTCTCCTGGTTTGTACACCTTTGTCTTTTTCACCAATTATCTGACTTGCAGGATGATTCTTTTGAGTGATTCTGGAGGAGGAATTTGAAGTTGCCTACTGATTTGAGTCTTTCTGAGTTTTTGTGTCTTCATCTAATTCAAAATCTTCATTTTCTGATTCTTGGACCTATTCATCTTCAGCTTTAGCTATGTCCTCTGTAGAAGACTCATCATTGTACCCCTCTCTTGCTGGGATTCCTTCATCAACTTTTACATCAATACGGTCAACCATTTTATGCAACCTCTTATTATAGCATCTGTATCCTTTACTATTTGTAGCATATCCTAAGAAGATACCTTCATCAACCCTGTCATCATATTTGCCAAGGTTCTCATCATTATTCTTTATGTAATATTTACTCCCAAATACTTTGAAGTGTTTGATTGAGGTAGGTCTCCCATACCACAATTCATAAGGTGTCTTGTCACTTTGTGGTATGAGGTGGGCTTTGTTAAGAATGTGGACTATTGTGTGTATTGTTTCTACCTAGTTGTTGAAAGAAAATCTCCCTGTGGACAGGTAGATCTCCTCAAAGAGCTAGACTCTTAACTCTAAGACAGAAAGTGTTTATCATGGTCACTGACTTCCTTTTAGGCCTACACAAACTAATGCATGAAGAGGAGGGAGGAAATATGTACCTTTTACTGGCATTTTTCCCTGCACCAGCTATAAGATCATAAGTTTGGTTTGATTCTCCCTTTCTAGTCTCCCTTTTACCATGAGAAAACTTGCTTATATAGCCTTGGAGAGGCTCAACAACTTGAGATATCTTTGGGGTGAGTTGAGGATTTTCCTCCTTCAGTTAGGGATATTCCCTAAGATCATGGCTTGATTGAGGATTCAAATCCAACTACCTTCTAAGAATGAAAAGATCCTTCCCCCATTCTTCTCAACAAATCCACTACTGCCCAGAATAGGTAGCGCTCCCTCAAAAGGGAACTCAAAGTGTTATAACACTCCCTAGTAGTGTATAGGGGAGCGCCAACACTCCTGAGGGTAGGATTTCTCCTGCAAAAGGGAAAATGAGTGTTATGATGCTCCCTGATAGCTTATAGGGGGGTGCCAGCACTCCTGAGAGAGGTATAGGGGAGCGCTCCCCTCCAAAAACTCAGTTTTTTGGGTGCTTTCAGATGGCAAGAGGTTCATAATCCTGTTGACTCATTTCTCTTATTCCAAATCAAATGTTTGAGGTGTTTCAAGTGTCCTTCTCATGTCATTATAGGCACGACATAGGCATCATGGCAGTATTATTTCTTTGACACTTGCGACACTTGTGAGAAAAATGCGACACTTGCGACACTTATAATGATGACACTTGTGACATTATCGAAGTGAGTAATTTCGATGTGTAACAGATTGACCCCCAAAGTATGAAGTTAGAAGACAGGAACTGATAACCAAAATGATTTGTAGACTTTCAAGAAAGGGTATAGACGGAGAGAACCTAACAGAAGTTGCACACAAACATCCAACAAATATTATGACATGTTTCAAACCCAAGGTAGGCATACCTATGCTTGGGTGATAAATACTTGCAAGATATGGCTGCCATAAAATACACTGCGGATCCATAATTGTATTGATAAAAAGGTATAGCCACTGAAAATACACTGTGGATCTATACTCCCATGACCTGAATTGATCGTAGCCATGAAGAATACACCAGGGATTTACGAGATGACAAGACATAGCCACGACCAATACAAAGTGGATCTATGTAACAATATATGTGTCATTATTCAAAAGAAACTCCATCGCAACCTGGGCAAAGTACATATCAAAGTGATCACTCAACCCAGGGTCTTCTTACTGATCCCGATGTAGTACGAATCTAACCATGTGAATAGATGTCCTGATGTCGAACATGGAAGAAACCACTTGATTACCGGTCAATGATGTAAATCATTAACAACCGCGAGGGAGATCACCATTAATGTCAATGATTCCCAAGGTACTCTAGTACATTCCACTGAATGTGAATGGATGATCTGAAGTCAAACATCTGTGGAATCATTCAACCAAAGGTCAATGATGTAAACCCACTGTCGAATGTGAGGAGGCTTGCCATTGAGGCATGCAGGTCCCAAAGTACTAATTGGTTTCTAAGTCTAGTCCCTGGATAATGTGTTGAAGTCGACAGGAATAGGCTCGTCGAAGGAGGGCCTTGATGTATCCCCCATCAATGACACAAAAAATACATAGAGATGTAATTGGTAGATCAAATGAACATGGACTGACACGGGTATTGAGACAAGTTATTTGTGACGAATGACTCTCGAGGTGGATACTTCCATTGAACACTGAGGCATGACTGTAGAAACATGACATGGACCGAAACTTGATGATGCAGTGGATGTTGTGACTTACATCAGGTGACCCAAAGGAGTGAAAAAAAACTCAAAGGATTGGCTCAGTACAGAGGTTCAACGGATTATAATGTGTGCTAAAGACAAAGTGTCATGTTCAAGGGTGACTCTAAGAGTTACTGGTAATGTTCTAAAAAAAAAAAACTGCTTGGCTTGCTTCTTTCAATTTTTTCCCCCATCTAGATAGACAAGTACCTCTTTTTAATTTAACGAGCTAGAGGAGGATAACACATGCTCGATAAAACTCACCTTCGGTAAGTTCCTCTTCCTTTGTTTAACGAAATGGAATAAGTAAGGGTTAGATCCCATATGGGCTTGTCGATGTTTTGTTTAGCGAGTCCAAAGGCAGAAAACGCGAAGGTTTTTCATGATTATAGAGTCTAGAAAAACACTTAAAAGAGAACTCTCTCAGTTCCTTTTTCGTAAAGTAGTCTGACGAGACCGAAAAAGAGATAAACTATCGCTCAATAGATGTTTTATTCAAATACTTTAACGAGCGTGAAAAGAACAAGGTCGCTCGGTAATCTTTTCATGTTTAGAGAGTCTGAAAAGAACTTAAAGATGACTCTAATGTTGTCCTTTTTCGTAATGTTAGTCTCGCGAGGCCGAAAAAGAGATAAATTATCACTCAAAAGATGCCCTTTCAAACTGTTTAACGAGTGGAAAAGGAAGCAAGATCACTCGACAATCTTTTCATGTTTAGAGAGTATGAAAAGAGCTTAAAGGAGACTCCAGGGGGTTCCTTTTTTGTGTATCCATACAGGTCTGAAAAAGAGATAAAAGTCTACCCAGATGCATTCTCATGTATTTACGAGCACGAGAAAGAACAAAGACTAAGCTCGGTATGCCCCCAGCTTGAGAGCTAGTGGCTTAACTCCAGAAAGATCATCAAAGGTTGGAGACATGCCCTCCAAGCTTCAATTCATTCACCGGCTCGGAGGTCGTCACCAATTTCTCTAGTAGATGAGAAAAAAGAGAAGGGTGGATGAAAAGAAGGTTCAAGAGATATGATTGTTTCATTTTTAACGAGCTTGACACAGGAAAAGAAATATGCTTAGGACCTCTGTTTCATTTTTTAGCGAGCTTGCCACAGAGAAGAGAAACTATACTCGTAACTGCTTCTTGATCATGGCTTCCAAGAGGATAATTCTCTGGATGGGTAGCATGTAAATGGATAAAATGTGGTCATGGCCTCCAGGAGATCTTCACTGGATGGAAGATAATCACTTGAGAAGGAACACATATCGAGGGTCGCGATAGGAGTAAGGAGATCAGGCTCCAATAATCCTACCGAAGAAATCACCATGTCCACTATCGGATCCAAATCATCGAAAGTTGAAAACATGGGAGATGATGAAAAATCAACACCATGAGGGGAGATAGACGGTATATCTACCCGAATTTCTTCACGAGGGGGAAGAAGAGAGGATTGGTGATAGTTATTATCTCGAGGTAACTTGTCAATGCAAAACATTTCCGGAATAGATTCATCCGAAGGAAAAGTTGGGGAAATGTAGTCGATCAGAGATGACAAGGAACTCAACTGTGATTGCATTGAGGAACTATCAAGTGCCAATAGATGTTGGGCATCCGACGAGGGAGAAGGAGATGGGATAGAAACGTATGATGTTTCGGCTGGACTAAGTGGCATGGTGTCACTTAGTGCATCGAATCCCAATGGACAAGGTACAGTCCGAGGGTCATATGATTACAAAGATTGATAAGCCGTGGTCGAAATCATATCGACGGTGGCAATATGATGCGTAGTCGGTGGAAGTGGTGTAGGGAAGGTACCCATGAGGCTAGAATATTTTAGTAAGCCAACACCAACACTTTCATACATGATCTTGTGGTCTCCCAAGAAAGGAATATTGTTGGTAGCGGGAAAACTAGCATCGGTCGTGCATAAATACAACTAATCAACGATGACAATTTTTCCCTGATGAGGAAATTGGACACATTGGAAAACTGATGAGGCAATGACAGTCAGAGCATAAAACCAACTTCTTCCAAGTAACAAGTTGTAATCGAGGGGAGCATCGACCACCTTGACATCAACAGTAACAATTTTTCCACCCAATTGGATAGGCAGGGACTGTAAAAGCCCATGGGGATGAAAACCTTGCTCGTCGAAGGTGCGTAACATCGTTGGGGATTTGTTGAGTGTTGGTGATTTTAAACCTTTCCAACACGCTAAATACAGGACACAAGTTGAGGCTCCCTCATCCAGAATAGTTCGATGGATTTGTTGATTGTGAAAAACAAAATCAACTTGGAAAGCAAGTTGGTGGGAGAGTCGAGACGCATAATTTTCCAGGTTAAACATGATCTGATTGGATGACTTAGGATCAACAGTGCCAAGAGCGGCCAAGAGCATTCGACATTGATTGGGGCAGTGCTGTAGAACTTCTAACACAGACATAGCACATGGTGCTTGAGCCAAATATTCAACAATGTTGTAGTTCTAGGTGGCACATGAACTAGGATTAAAGGTAGCTTTGCATATAGTGCTCTTAGGAGGGCGTAAGATAGAGTCGAACGTGGGTTTCTCAATATGAAGTGGTCTAGATGGAGGATTAACTGATGGATGACTAACAAAGAATGATGATGGATCTGGTAAAGTACCGGTACCATTAGTGTCTTTTCCTTTATCAGGGTTACCTAGTGTGTCGTATTCCTTAGAGCGAGTGGTCAAATTGATCCCATTAAACATATAAATATGTACACTCGATGAGGCCTCATCATGAGGATCGCTAGAAATGCCCCCAGGAGAGGGGGTTTGAGCAACCAAGGATTGTTGCTGTGGAAAAGGTTGAGTAAGCACATCGGGTTGTGACTTCCCTTTGAAAATTTTAGCCACTTCATTGCGAAGTGGACAATCTCGAGTGTAGTGATCATCACCACAGATGATACACAAGAATTTCAGTTTCCATTGTGGTTTCTTTTCGGTAACAGGTGTTTGATTTTTGGGTTGTTAATTATTATTTTTTGATTTATTTTTTGTCTTCTTCTTACCTCCGGATTGTTGTGAAGGGGAAGATTGAACTTCATTCACCTTAGAGATCTGAGTTTGGGGGGAGGTGGAGGAGGGTGTAGTCGATTGGGAAAAAGATTGGGTTTTGACGGAACCAATAACACCATCTGCATGAGATGAGGATGATGGCTTAGAAGGATCGGTATTAGCTCGAGCAACATTCAGATGCAAATCATACAAAGTACTAGATTGGGAATAAACCAAGTCTAAGTACTGAGCCCGAGCAATGGCTTGTTCCTCTGTGACTGCACCACCCATAGCGACATCACGAGTGATCGAGGGTAATAGTGATTTAGTAAACCATTCTGCCAATAGTATGTCAGGAATGACTACCTTTATCATCCTTCGTTGTCACCTCCACTCATGAATATGGCTAGAGATATGCACATAGTTAGTTTGACGAAGGGAGGTCAAGATTTCAGTACCCATCTCGTAGCAAATAGGTAGTTGAAAGTGCCCGAGGAAAGACATGGAAAGGGAATTGAAATCATGAAAAGAAGCACGTGGTAGTTCAATGTACCACTTTGTTGCTGAATCGATAAGTGTTCGCTGGAAAAGACACAAACGCATAGAATCATCCATGAGGGATTTTGATGAACACCACAAATGGAAATTCATCACATGGTTGTTCGGATCTTTGACAGGGTTTCCGTCAAATTTTGGAATATCAGAGGGAAGTTTAGCTGGAATGACTGGCTAAACCGGTGAATGAGAAATAGGATCATTAGTTAACCGAGACAAGTCTGGGAGATATAGAGTCGCAAGTAAAGGTAATTGTCCGTTAATTTTCAAATGATACTAGTGTGGCATAGGAACACCAGTAGGACCATAGACTAGGTTAGGTGGATAGTTGTAACTAGTAGGTCCTCCTACATACGATTGTTGTTGGCCAGGATAAGAAGGATTCGATGGTGCATGAGAAACATTGGCATAAACCAGCGGGTTCTGAACATTATAGGCCGTGTGATTTATTTTCCCATGAGGAGGATAAACATTTTTCCATTGAGAATGGTAAGGAGTAGATCCTGAAGGTGGATACACATGAGGCCCATGAGGAGGATAAGATCGTGGTCCCAGAGAACTCTAGGTGGTGTTTTGGACGCCACCCGGATAAGATTGCCCGTAAGATGTTTCGGAAGTGATAGGATTGGATACTCTTCCTAGTGGGTTATTATACAATTTCCCCCAAACATGTGGTTGGGTAAAAGTGCCTCCTGAAGATACTCCCCAGGATTGTGAAGGGTTTCCAGCAAACGAGGGTTGCCCCCTTGCCAACGGTGGATTTATGACTGGGGTGTGACTGGAAAACGGAGGTTGCCCTCCAGGAGGAGTATGAAAAGGGGACTTTCCCCTGGGAGGGGTAGGCCCGCCATGGAGAGGTAGTCCTCCAAGAGGAAATGGTTTGTTGGATGGTGTTTTCCCTCTATATGGTTATGTTTGGCCAGCAGGGGTCTGCATTCTCGGGTGAGAAGATGTCCTAGTAGGATCGTGTGGAACATGCAGAGATGTAGAGTAAAAACTTGTAGAAATAGGGGTAGAGATTGAGGTGATTTGGGGATGAGTAGAGGTGATGAGTCTAGCATTAGGATGGACTTGTGTTGGTGTAGTAGTAGAGTGAATAATCTGATCGCATGGTTGATTCATGGTTTGACCGGATGGTCCTGTTTCACTAGGAGGGTCACGAGGTTGAAAGGGTTGTCGAATAGATTCAAAATGTTCATAGAGATCGCGTCCCGATGAAGTCCTCCATACAGAACGAGAAAGTGTGGGATTGGTTTCTACTGCGGTACTAGGAAGAACAGGAGTCCTATACTCATCACCAAAGATTGGTTCTGTGGATCCCATATATGTTTTGGTAAATATCCTCTCCAGTAATTGTGGGACTTCTTCATCTATGACGTTCCCAAGGGAGTCTAAACGAACCAAAAGTTGTTCGAGAGGAGTTACTGACACAGTTGTGGTGGGATTTTCAATTGTGTCCAAAGCACCTTCTAAGTTATCTAACGGAGGAGCAATAGCACTTCCAGTGTCAGATTGATTTTCTACCTCTCTATGGTAGTTGCCTTCTGGAGGGTTAGGAGGTAAGGGTTGATATCCTTCTGGAGGCAGCCCTTGCATCCTACTGTCAAGCTGCAGATATACCATATGAATCAACATTGAATTGTCAACCCGGGAAGGTAGACTTAGAGGAACCAACACAGGAAATGCAGGGCTGAAGAGGGGGTTTAA
>CBVK0103874354.1:0-12222 GCA_900067695.1 Picea abies
TTGGATGAGAGAATTTTTTCCAAAATTGCAGCAACAACGAGGTCCAAAGAAGCTTAAGATATTCTAGAGATGGCATGTAGTGATAGGGGGAGAAATATGTATCAACTTCAAGATGATCCACATAGTGTCATAGTTGTTGATGGAGAACTTGTTGAAGTATAAGAAAATAAACAAGATATGGAGACTACAATTGTCCTGAACACTGTAGTGAAATTTGTTGAGAAAATTGCAAAAGAAAATGTGACTCTATACGAGATGCAAAGCATGAGCATGGTAAATAAAGTGAAACCCACTATGTAGATGCACATGTGGATGATGAAATTGAAGTCTAAGATGAAAATGAAACTATCTTTGCAGTATGAAATTACCTTTGTAGTAGTGGGAAAATGTGAAGAGAATCCAACAATTGAAGTTGTTGAATACATAAATAAAGCTACAATGAATGTTGAATTTTATGTTGAATTCTAGCATTTCTTGAGGAATGGCTTGCAAAGCCCAAGTATGAAAGTGAGTATTAGCATTTCTTGAGGAATGGCTTGCAAAGCCCAAGTATGAAAGTGAGTATGGAAAAGTTGTCATAACTGCAAAAGAAGAAGGACCAGATAAAGAGGCAACCATCAAAGTTGTTGAGGCTATTGCGGCAATGGAAGAGGAGATGAAATAAAATAAATATGTTTTTGATCCTACAGAGGATGACATAAATGTTAAATCAACACTACTTGAAGTACAAGCAGATGAAGAAGAAGAACCGGATGAAGAAGACAAAGATGATGAAGGAATATTGAAGAATAAGAAAAGTTATCAAGAATGTAAAGTTGGGAGCAAAAAAAAGAAAAATACTTGTAGAGCATAGAGAGAACAAGCACCAACATGAAGTAAAAAAAGTAAAATAGGTTTTTTGAGTTGATCGAGTATTGTAAGCCTAGGTGAGACTTACACCAGCTAGCCATCAAGCCACATGTTATGAATTTTGTAAGCATATAGAGGCATTGTAGATTCTCAAGGTGTCATGGTTAGTGTTAGAATTGCTAAGAATGGTAATTAAGTCGGAGTGTTGGAAGTATGATAATTACTCCACTGAAGTATGATAATTAGTTCCAGTTAGTTGGAGAAAGCTCTAAAAGAATCAAATTCTATTATTAATAAACTTTGTGTATTTATATTTTGCTCCATAAACAATGGAAAATGGCTAATGCCACAACTGGTCTTGTGTTTGGTTTTGTGTGTTTTTGGCTGAATTCATACATTTGTAGTTGTTTTCAATTTGCTCCTTCATCCTTCAGCTGACAAGAAGAAAAACACATACCAAGAGATAGCATGAATGGCACGCTCAACCAACAAAAAAATTACAACATCGGGGGAGAGAGAAAAAATATGCCCAACGAATTGACATCCCTCCCAATATGAATGACTGTTAATAATTAAAAAAAAAAAAACAATATGTAATATAACATAAAAATGTGGTTGAATATAGATGAGATTCATATGTTCAAATTTCATGCAAAACATATACCCCACATGTTTCTATGTATTTTATATTGTTTTTACATTTATATCCTATATGAATAGATTTTGCAACCAATGTAATATCATATTGAGAAAAGGAAAATTTGAATTCTAAACATTATCTAGAAACACCAAATACTATATATTTCAATGATTCACTAAGCACTACCTGTGGTGGGAAAAGGAAGTGTGAAAAAGAGGAGGAACATGTATGCAAGTGAATCTAGGATGAAATAAAAATAAAAAGAATGGAAAAGATGACGAAGAAAGGAGCACTAACATAAAGAAATCAGAAATGACATAAGAAAAATAAATGTTTAATTTAGTTTAGGTAGTTAAGAGGAATGGTGTTTTTTTTCTTATAAGAATTCAATTCTTAGAATTCTTACAAATGTTATGTTGAATTCATAAAAAAATAAAAAATAAAATTTATCCATAAAAAGTATATGATTTGAAATGAAACAAATTTGATTTATATTTTAATAACATAATGAAAAAAGAAATTAATTAGTTCATAGGAATGTACAGTGAGTGACAAATATCGTGTAACTGAAAAAAAATATGTAAAAAATATCTCAAATTCAATTCTCACCCCAATTTACCCATACCCCATATACCAAACACCCAAATTGAATCAAATATGTAACATCAACAAATCCAAAACATTCCATTGATGTTATGGAAGAAAACACCAGAAAAGGAGAAAGTTAAGATGATTAATACAACACAGAAAAATGAAAAGTGACAATGAATAATATAAATAATAACTTTATAATATAAATAATAATGATTTTTTCTCACCGCCGTTTCAATAAAATAAAGATATGGTATGAAAGAATGCGAGAATATTCATGAATTTTCCTCATGGCCGGGCGTGCATAAAAATAAGGATATCATATGAAAGAATGCGAGAATTTTCATGAATTTTCCTCCTTTTTGCCTGCATCTTCCTCTGGTCGGGCGGACACCGACTCACTTGGGCCATGGCCACTAGCGAGGCCGTTGAAATTTGACCCTCTATGATTGACGACGAAACTTTTCGTTAAAACGGGATAAATATTATTTTTAAATTGTATTTTACTCCCTGCAAAGTTGTCCGTTTTGAAATATGTCGGTCACCATTTTAATACAACATAGTTTAAATGTTTTATTTTTTTTTCTTTGGATTTTGTTCAAAATTTGGTGAGGAATTGTTAGTCTGCAGATTTGAGATTTGAGTGGTTAAATTTGTATAATCAGAATGTCTCAAAGGTTTTCAGCAAATTAAATCCATTTATACATTCAAAAATGCAATGTAAACATAAAAAATAACAATTTTGTTTATATCTACATTGGGTAAGAGGGGATGACTATAGTAAGCCTCCTAGAGTTCTCTACATATCTTCTTAGAATAGCGAAGGTTTCAGGGAAAGTTCCCTTTTTAGTACATGGTTGGACTTGACTAAACATATGTTCACATAATACATAAAAAAAAAATAGTATTATAGTGGGAAAATTTATCTTAACTTAGTATGTCAAAAAAAAAATAGTATTATAGTGGGAAAATTTATCTTAACTTAGTATGTCAATCAACATATTATTGGTTGTTATTCATGAACATGGACTCATCACCCTTATTTAAGGGAAATCAAACCACTTAAAATAATCAATTAAAAGACAACTTTTAGCCAAACAAAAACAATTTTAATTTTAAATTATACTTCAAAAGAACTAATTTACAAAATATTACATATAATAAAATTTTATCAATACTATTTTCAAATTAAAATGAAATTTAATTTATAAAATCAAAGATAATTATTTTTAAAATAAAATTAAATAGATAAAATAAAGAATAATATATTTTTTAACTTTACGTTTTTGTTTGAAATGAAATGTTTGTTTACACGTGGATTCGTATGTTTTTTTTCCAATTTGGGGCTTCATAGAAGGCTATATACTAAACTCTTGATAAGGAGTATAGAGTTGCTTGATATTTGGTAAAAGTGGTGGTAACTACTACAGCTACTCAAAATCATGATTGATGAACGCCGAAAGGTGTGGACAGAAAATTAAATGCACAATCAGAAACTATAACCAGCACAGTCAGCGTGTTAAATCTAAAATTTAATAATTTAAACGTGGCAATCATATAGTGTTACAATAATTTCTTAATATGATTAGGTAAATGTTAAAAGGTAAACAGGTTAAAGGATGCATTCAAAAATACAAGTTATGAAGAGGAAATCACATTCATTGATTTGGGAGGACGACTAAGAAAATATTAGCATCTTCAATTGTTAGCCATTAGATTAGAATTTTAGATTAAAAGGTGATTAATTGTACTCATTATCAATAGGTGTACACCTTTCGACGTAATTAATAATGGACTTTTTGAGACATAAACTTTGTTTTAGTAAAAATGAATGAGTTTTTTTAAAACAATGTCGCGTTGTGATGGATCCATCTTCATATGAAGGACATTGAGACTAAACTAACTTTGGTGAGAACATTGTGTTGCACTTTATTACAATGATAGAGTATTTGACTCTCAAGCTAACTTTGGTGAGTACCTTTTGTTGCACTTTATTACGATTGCATGAGAGTTTGAAATATATTTACAAGTTATATTTTACTAGATAAGAAATGATTATGTATTAATGATAATCGAAACAGAAAGTGTCACGTTATATAATAGTAATTCTTTATATGTATATGGTTTTTGATATCTTCAGATAATTTTGATCAATAATAAACGTAGAAACGTTTAGAAAAAATTACAAATTTTAAAACTAGATACTTTTCTTATTCGTTGATTTTCTTCACTTTAATCTTCATGTTCTCCTCTTTACATAGTCTTAATATTAATCTTCATGATTTCTTTTTTACATAATTCTTATAGCGTACTCACTTCCACAAATCCCATTGATAACACTCTTACATTATTTGATAGCTTTTACAATTTGAGTAGTTTAAGGGTTAATAACATGTGTTTTTTTTTAAGAGGTCACATGTTTAAATCTAGAGGAGGGTACGATATGTATATCTTTTTAGTATTTAGTAGTCAAATGGTTGAGCGGAGGGGCCCCTTATCCCACAAACAAGGGGGTCTCACACACCAATTTAGTGTCTTGCTTGACCACGACCTTAAAATTTGATTATTATTATTATTATTATTATTATTTAAATCATTTTGTCAATCAAATTCTAAATTTTCCATAGTTTTTCAATTTGAAAAAATGTGTTTTGTTTTAACAAGAGATCTATACGTCAAATACAAATACTTTAACATGTAATATAATTATAATAAAGTATATGATGTTGTCATCATGTATTCTTGAAGACTTTTTTTTTTACGTTGAGCGTTGTTAGCAAGTATATCGAAACAAAATTTGTATATAATTGTAATTAGTCATGAAGTGCAACATGCCGATAGATTATAAAGACAAACTGATGAGCACAAGTTAAGCTTCAAAACACCATAAACAACCAACCAATATAGGAATAAAGTCAATCATATATTTCTTGTTATTCATGTTTTTTCATAAAAGTATATATAAATAAGGATGAAAAATATTAAATGTTATTGATAGAGGTAAGGTTTATATAATTTTTAATGGGTCTAGTTCATATAGCTGAGAGGAGGAGCATTATCTTCCCTATTTTAATTAATGGAAAAAGAGTAATTCACAACTAAATAATAAAAAAATTGGTAACATCCATAATTTTTTAATTTAAAATACAGAAAATTAGGCTCACTAAAGTAATCCATGTCAGAACCCCCGAGGGCAGCTCAATTGTCAAGTGCCGTGATATAGCGTGTTATGTACGATGAGGTTTCAAGTTCAAATCCCCCCGACTTACCCGTGCCTGCGGAAGGGGCATACGTATGGCACCTGGAGAAAAAAAAAAAAAAAAAAAAAAGTAATCCATGTCAGCCCCAAAACCTAGGGGTAACTATGGATATGATGTCTCAAGGTCTGCGGGTAGAAAACATGGAGTGTTGAGAGCTTGATGCATAACACAACCCTCAGAGCCCCTCCACTGACCATGGTTCACCATCATCATCATCGGCAATAGAGCAACACCCACTACACCAACTTGGCTCCCAGAAGGAAACATGTCTTGCTTCATGAGGTAACAAGTTTGGTCTCATGGTAAGTGTCACTTTAATGTTTGAATCATTTGAGCATATTACAAAGATTTCTTTCTTGATTATGAAACATTTGCTTGGAAATTATACCTTTTTCCTAATTTCACCTTGGTGGTTGACATGGCATCCTAGTAAGTAGGTCACCCTTGAGAAAATGATTGCTACTAGGGGGTTCTTTGAAGTATCATCATAACATTCCTCACTCATACTTACCACTTTTCACACTTCTTCCCCTATATTTCCTCATCTTTTGGGTTTTTGGGTGCATTGACCACAAGAAGGGCTTGTACATCATTTCAAGGGAAGAAGGGGATAAAGGCCCAAAGGTGTTGTAGCTGGAAAAAGTTAAAATCCATAGATTATCCTTCTAGATGCTCGCCCTAATGTCCAGAAAGAAATGAAATGTTTCTCCATATGAAGGACCTTTAAAAAAAAAATTAATAAATGTCTTACTTGATGGGGAAATGCATTTGCGATGAATTTTAATTTTCAGTTCATATGACACTCAATGTGTTCCTAACTTCAAGTGGCATTACAATGCTTTTTATTTTCCATTGCACATAACACTCAATGTTCGAACCATATTAAATTAAAGGCAAGGACTTGAAAAAATGTTGCATTGCAAATGAGGGAGAAAGGATCCAAGACTTTAGTTTTGGATTTTTAAGAACGCTTAATAAGATCCAAGAAAATAAGAGACCAAATGCTCTAGTCATACTTGGGTGTGACAAAAATGCATTGCCTTTGAATGTGAAATTTGCCATAAAGGTTGCACAAATTGATACTCTAAATGATACAATGAATAAAACAAAAAAACAAAAGAAATTATGCTAGAGACAGATGTTCATCCAGATATTATTATCGGAAAGGCTCAAATACAAATAGATACACTCAATATCTCAAATCAAGGAGCCTCATATTCAAGAAGAGTTGAAGATCAAAGAGCACGAAATATTGGAGATCGAGGAATTGGTGGAGTGATACTAAAAAGAGTAATCCCTAATATGACAAATGATCCAACAATGAAGCAAGAGACAAAAAAAATAATGGAGATAACATAGATGAACCAAACCATTAGAAAGATGCAAAACGAGTTGACGAGATTAAGAAGAAATGAAAAATTTTCTCCTAATCGAAGAATTCCTATCCAAGAACAGAGGAGAAATCTTGTTCAAGGACAAAGTATAGAAAATGATGGCACAAATGAAGAGTTCAAACAAAGAGCATCTAGGGTGAAAAATCCAAATGTTGTAGTTTTAGAAGAATATTTTGAAGATGAAATAATTGACAATCAAGAATCTGATTTCATTCAAGAAGAAATTCTGGAATCTATACAGACAGATGAATGTGATTCATCCATGTATTTATTTGATGAGAATGAAGAAAACAATATCTTGCAAGACAACGTTGTGCAAACAAGAGCACAAACAAATAAATCCAAAATAAAAGAAAATTTGGAAAAGGGAAAAGAGAAAGAAAATGCAGAAAAAGAAAAGGAAAAAATAATACAAAGTGGAGTTGAGGAGAATAAGCAACATCCGGTTGTAACTCAATTTAATAATCCTCCACAAATGACCTATAATGTAATAAATGATATGTCAAAATTAAGGATTACATTTCCATTCATGGAAGTTGTAAAAATCCCGCAGCAGAGACAAAATATCCTTAAAATTTTAGATGAGCCAAGTCATAGAATGGAAGTTGTTGCATCAAATTCTAAGCAACAAAAAAATAATTCAAGAGTTAGACCAAAAGGTAAAGTCCCATCTTTCTATATCATGATAGAGAATCATGATGTGGTCCTTCATAATTTCATGATTGATACTAGAGCTACAAGCAATATCATACCATTATCAGTGTTGTAAGTAGTTGGGATGGGTTGTACCAAGTACTATGAAACCGGGGAGAGTATTTATGCCATTGACTCAAGAAAAGTCTCGACATATGGAGAAATCAAATATTTTTATTCTTGGATAATTGTTGCCTCACATATCACAACTGTATTCACAATTATAGTAGTTGATCTTCCTCCAACTTATGGGGTAGTTCTCGAAAGAGATTGGTATTCATTGATTGGAGGGTACATCATGAATTATGGGGGTTTCATGATGTTACCTAATAAAGACAGAACAATGGTGAGGGTTCCACAAGAACCAAGAAAACCATTCTCTGTCAAGAAAAAGGATAATGAACTGATGCAAGGTTATGTCGATTTCAGTGTAGGGAATTATGTCGTGTTGGATTCAAAACAACCAGATATTCCAAAAAAAAAAGAAGAAAAATCTTTCAAAGGATTATGTAGAATGTCTTTTCATGGTGCCTGTTGTAGTTCAAGGAGTGGAATTGGAATTATTTTCAAAATCCATAAAGAAGTTATACATCCTCATGCTATAAGAATTGAGTTCCCTTGTACGAACAATGAAGCCGAATATGAAGCACTAATAAAAGGAATGAATCTTGCACTACAAATGAAGATTGAGCATTTAATCATAACTGGTGAATCCAAACTTGTAATAAATCACATCAGGAAAAAATGTAAGATAAAAAAAGGAGCGATTGACACTCTATGCCAAGAGAGTGAATGAGTTAATGAATTCTTTCATCTCATTCAATATCTCATTTATTCCCAGGGAAAGAAATAAAAAAATAGACTCACTGGTAGTTGTTGCATCTTTATTTAATACTGATGATTTATAGAGCCAAAACACTTTCCAAGTCAGAAGAGTTTTCAAACCCTTGGTTCTTGATAATCAAGAATACCTCCAAGTTTTTGACAATGATGAAGAATCAGATGAATTCTTGGCTGATGCAAGTGGCGCTGCAAAAAATTCTAAAGATCAACCCATACACATCTCTCAAAAAATCTATCCAATTTTGAATCTTTCTTCACAAGAGATGATCAAATCAAAGCGTCAAATTTGAAGGAAGAAGCATCTATCAGAAAAGTGCAAGAAACTCAAAAGATAAATATTGGGACTGAAGAAACTCCAAAGTATGTGAATATTGTGAATAGTTGCACACAAAATGAAATTGATGAATATACCTCCTTGTCCAAAGAATTTTTTGATGTTTTTGCATGGAATTACGATGATTTAAAAGCATATGATGAATCTATATTCCAAAATATCATACCATTGAAAGAATGGACCAAGCCATTCAAACAAAATTTAAGAATAATAAATCCAAAATTGAAATCCTTGGTGAAAATTTAATTAGAGAAATTGAGGAAAGATGGAATAATATTCCCAATCATGAATTCATAATGGTTGTCAAACCCTGTCATCATAAGAAATAAAAGTGGAGAAATTTGGTTGTGCGTTGATTTTAGAGATATGAACAATGAAAACATTAAAGATAACTATCCCCTTCCTAACATGGAAATGTTACTTCAACAAGTCATCGACTCATCTATGATGTCCATGTTAGATGGATTTTCGGGATACAATCATGTGTTGGTTGCAGAAGATGATAGATCAAAAACTATTTTTATAACACCTTGGTAGACATATGCTTATGCCCACATGCCCTTTGGTTTGGAAAATGTTGGAGCAAATTTTCAGAGAGCTATGGACCATGCCTTCAAGGATTTGATTGAGAGATGTATGGTTGATTATAAATATGATCTTACCATTCATTCTAAGATCAGATAAGAGCATATTTTTATTCTAAGAGAAGTTTTTCAAAGTTGTAGATTTTATGGAATTTCTCTCAATCCAAAGAAATGCATATTTGTTGTTTCAAAAGGAAATATTTTGGGACACATAGTAAACAAATAAGGCATATGCATTAATCCTGATAGAGTCAAGGAATTAATGAATTGAGCCCTCCAACCTCAAAAAAAAGGAGTATAATCATTCTTTGGCAAGATATATTTTTTGAGAAGATTTGTCCCAGATTATGCAACGATTGTTAAAATAATAAATG
Source organism: Picea abies (assembly GCA_900067695.1). Taxonomy (NCBI): domain Eukaryota; kingdom Viridiplantae; phylum Streptophyta; class Pinopsida; order Pinales; family Pinaceae; genus Picea; species Picea abies. The sequence goes on from CBVK0103874354.1 coordinate 9,563, forward strand.
CATTGTTGAAAAAAGATCAAAGATTTTAATGGACCCAAGACATTCAGAAAGCATTCACCAATATCAAACATACAATCACCATTTCACATGTATTAATTAGTCCATATTTTAATAAATATTTCATCATATACTCTTTTTCTTTTGAGGAAACTATTGCCTCAATCCTTACACAAAGGAATTTCAAAAGGAGAGGAACTCCCCATAAGTTTCATGAGTAAAACTCTCCATAATTATGAGTTGAGATATTTATATATAGATCTCTTTTTCTTTCGAAGAAACTATTGCCTCAATCCTTACACAAAGGATTCTCAAAAGGAGAGGAACTCCCCATAAGTTTCATGAGTAAAACTCTCCATGATTATGAGTTGAGATATTCAGATATAGAGAAGCAATCTCTTTCCTTAGTCAAGATAGTGGCTCACTTCATAAATTATATTTTGTCATCCCATATCATAGCATATGTTCTTACTTCTCCAATGAAAATGCTTCTCAGTCAACAATTTAGGGAAGAGAAATAGGCGAATTGGTTGGCCAAAATTCAGGAGTATGATATTGAGATTAAGCCACTAAAAGCAGTAGGAGGACAGGACCTTTGTATAAGCTCATTGTTGGAATTGATTCATTAAGTGAGGTTATATCAATTTCAACTGGATCATTTGCATCAACTCCATAATGGTATAAGGATGTAATTTTTTATCTAAAATCTAGTCAGTTCCCAAATGGCATGTCTCTAAAGGAAATGAGGGCACCAAAAATGAAATGAAAACAATATGTATTGGTTGCCAAAATTTTGTTTCGCAAAAAAATTGATGTAATGTTGTTAAGGTGTGTCGATGCAACAAAAGCCAATAAATTGATGGAATAATTTCATGAAGGGATGTGTGGTGGGAATTTTGCACCAATAACCACTGCGCATAGAATAATGAGATCTAGATATTATTGGCCAACAATTTTCAAAGATTCTTACTCAATGATAAGAAAATGCATTTCTTGTAAAAAAAAATCAGGAAAAATGAAGAGAGCGCCAATGTCTCTACAACCCATATCAATAGAAGAACCATTTACACAATGGGGACTTGATGTGATTAGGCCAATAAATCCAAAATCAAGTAAGGGAAATTTATACATTCTTACAATGACATATTATTTCACAAAATGGAAGGAAGCAATAGCTTTAAAGAAGGATAATTCATATGAACTCATAAGATTCCTCAAAGAAAATATTCTAGAAAGATTCAGAGTTCTAGAAAAATTCATCATAGATAATGGATTAATATTCATTGGGTTGAAGTTTGCCAATTTTTTTGGATAATTTGATATCATAATGGGACAATCGTCAAACTATTATTCCCAAGGAAATGATTCGGTTGAATCTACTAATAAGAATCTAATCCAAATTCTCAAGAAACCCATTGATCTTAATCAAATAAATTGGCATTTGAAATTAATAGATGCATTATGGGAAAGTAGATTAACACCAAAGGATAGCACTAGAAATTCCCCATATACACTAGTGTATGGTTAAAAGTAAGAATGTCGATCAATATGGAACTAAATGTGTTAACATATGCTGTGAACATTGAAGATATTGAGGAAATCTACCCTCTACATAGAAGATACAATCAATTGATGAAACTGGAGGAAGAATGAGCTTAAGCATTAAAGAAAATGAGCCAAAGACATAAAGTCATCAAAAAGTATTTTGATCGGAGTACAACAACAAAATATTTTCAAAAGGGGCAACTGGTATTGCTATGGAACAAAGCAAAGGAAAGCCTTCCTTACATACAAAATTCGAAGTGTTATGGATTGGCCCTTATGTTATTGAAAATATCTTGGGTTGTAACTCTTATCTGCTCAAATATATGAAGGATAAAATGCATATGTTGCTAGTAAATGGAAAACATCTCAAGACTTTCCTTGCCTAATCAATCTTGCTCTTATTTGTACATAGTTTTATTTCCTTTTTCTTTGTAAATTTTATCCCATGTTTTCTTTCCTTTTCTTACACTAACTCCATGCCCAATGGACAAGATTTTGGATTCTTAGTATCCCGCAGGGAGTTACTATCCCACAGTTGGAGCCAATTATTGACCCTAAATTTTTTTAAGTTACTTTCTCTCTCTCTTGTATTATACTTCCATACTTTGTAAATTTTTTATCCACGTCAGAGTTACAAATCTTATCTTAATTTCCACCTTCCCCAAATTGCATTGCCATATTTCGTTGCCTACAAATTGTACCAGCGCTTAGCTTTCTCTTCATGTTTCTCATTGAATGGTGGAATTGTGGCTGCATAAATTTTTTCTTCACTCATATCCACATTTTCGTCTTTCCGCTTTTAATTACTTAGTGTTATTTCTAAATTCCAAACTCTCCTAATTCTTTAAAGAAATCTTCGACCGCAGAAGTGAAGTTCATATCATATCTCGATAGTGTAGAGAGAGTGTGCGTGAGAGTGTGAGAGGGAGAGAGAGGAAGATAGAGAGGGGGGTAGCAAGAGTATGTGTGAAAGTGTGAAGGGGAGAGAGAGGAAGACAAAGCAGGTGGTAGAGAGAGAGTGTGTGAGAGGAAGAGAGAGAATGAAAAAGATGGGGGTAAAGAGAGTGTGTGAGAGGGAGACAGAGAGGGGGGGTAGAGGGAGAGAGAGGAAAGGGGGG
>CBVK0103874367.1:0-11298 GCA_900067695.1 Picea abies
AAAGGTCCATAGAGGAATCTGCAATATTTGTGGTCACCCCCACATGGGATTCCTTCAGGGATTCCATTAAAGAACAATACTACCATGTTGGAAGCTATGATGACCAGTACACAAGATGGGCCACACTGCGCCAGGAAAGAAACCAGACAGTACCAAATTTCACCAATATTTTTCATACCATGTGCACCAAATTGGGTATTAAAGACTCTGAATGACATTTGGTGCTCAAATATCATGGATGTCTTCATAGAAACATTCAAACAAAAATGGAATTTCTAGACATCGCATCATTAGGTGCGGCTTATAGATATGTTGTCAATATTGAGCAAAAATTTAAGCAAAAGAGGCAAGAGTTTGGATTTGCAAACTCCTCAGAGCCGAAGCAGGGAAAAGGTGGCCCCAACCCACAAAACAAGGGACAAAGAAAATATGGTCACTCTCAGGACAAATGGTCCAAGTCGTAACCCATGAAGGGTAATGAGAAGTTGAAGAAGGACACGGGAACTGGTGTGAATACCATAAACTCTCTTGGCACAACACTGAAGAATGTCGTTCCAAGTAGTCACTGGTGGTCGAGATGAAAGCTTCTAAGTCAGAGGTAGATTATGAGTCGGAATCAAATCTAGAAGGAGGGAAATGGACTAACGATGTCAAACCCAATGCCATTATCACTACCACCAAAGTCCATCCAAGCGAACCAGAAGAACCAGAGGAAGGGGAACGCCTCTCTCACTCACGGATGTGGGTAAAAGGGGCTATGCTTCATTTCATTGTCAATAGTGGAAGTCAAAAGAACCTGATCTCATTAGATTTCATCAAGCAATTGAACATGCTGATGACACCACACCTCCATCCCTACACCAACTTCTAGCTTCTCCAAGGAAGAGATATTTGGGTCAGCCAACAATGTCGTCTACCCTACGACATCAAGCTCTTCAAAGACGAGCTATTGTGTGATATTTATCCCCTTGAAGTTTGTGATGTTATTTTAGGAGAACCATATTTGTGGAAGCAACATGTTATGTATGAGTCTAGACCCCACACTGTCATTATTACTTTGGGTATACAATTGTACAGGATACCATAGGTAGTGTCACCTATCGTTATTTCTTTAATATCTTCTAAGCAATGCAATAAGGTCATTTCACAAACCATGAAGTTCATCTTATTTTTGATCTATGCTCACAGTAAGAAGAAGGTCGTCGCCACATACATGACCTCTACACAAAGCCTCCCTTTGCAGCAGAAGCAAGTGCATGGGATCATGGAAGAGTATAGATACATCTTCTCTTCACCCATCGAGGTACCAAGGCACTACCAAGTCAAGCATCCAATTTATCTAACCCCCAATGCACCTCTTCCTAATGGATCATTTTGTCATCACTCACTGATGGAAAATGAAAAAATAAAGCATTAGATCTAAGAGTTTCTTCAAAAGGGGCACATCATACCAAGATCGTCCCCTTGCAGAAGCCCGATTGTACTGGTGCAGAAGAAAGATGGGACCTAGCCGATCTACATTGATTACAAAGCATTAAAAAAATCACATTCAGGAACTAGTACCCAATTCCCTGAACTGATGACCTTCTTGACCAACTCAAGGCGGAAAATTTATTTAGCAAGATTGACCTAAATTCTTGCTACCACCAGGTTCCCATCGAACTGATTGATGTATGGAAGACAACTTTCAAATCTAAAGAAGGTTTCTTCGAATGGTTGGTCATGCCCTTTGTCTTAACAAATGCACCAGCAACTTTCATAAGGTTGATGGATGATGTATTGAGACCCTTCACCAACTCTTTTGTGGTGGTATATTTGGATGACATCCTCATCTTCAGCAGAACTTGGGAGGAGCACATGCAACATATTCAGCAGGTTTTGAGCTCTCTGTGACATCACAAGCTATATTCCAACTTGGAAAAATGTTCCTTTGGCATGAAAAAGGTCCAATACTTGGGCTACATTGTTGATGAGTCCTTTGGCATGAAAAAGGTCCAATACTTGGGCTACATTGTTGATGAGCATGGGGTACATGTGGATCTAGCTAAGATCCAAGTCATATATGAGTGGCAAGCCCCGACCACACTACCTACGTTTCGGAGCTTCTTGGGACTTGCCAACTTCTACCAACGGTTCATTTTGGGATTCTCCCATATTGCATGGTCCCAAAGCCAAGTGACCAAGGGTGGTGGTAGGGAAAATTTTGCATGGGGGAAGGAATAACAATTAGCATTTGATGATTTGAAGCATTATTTGTGCTCAACTCTGGTACTCTCATTACCCAATCTATAAAAACCATTCGAGATTGAGGTTGATGCATCTCACTATGTTGTAAGTGCATTTCTCACTCAGCATGATCATCTAGTAGCATACCATAGTGAGACACTCTCAGATACCGTCCGAAAATACCCCACCTATGACAAGGAAATGTATTCCATTGTGCAATTGTCCGAAAATACCCCACCTATGACAAGGAAATGTATTCCATTGTGCAATTTTGTCGTCAATGGAAACATTACATTATGGGAAATGAGACAATCATCCACATTGATCACAAGCCTCTGCATTTCATACAGACACAAGGGAATTTCCAGAATGACTGCCATCAAAAGTGGTCAAAATTAGAGCATAAATCATGTCATTCACTGCCTCAGTCAACCTTTCATGGCTGCACTCACCATCATGCTCCATTCCTATGTGAATGAGGCATCTGAGAGACCCCAACTTTATCAGTGATATCCTGACTTTGCCACCACCTATCAACTCATGGGTACAGGCGTGAATGTCACTAATTTTCACATTCAGGATGGACTATTATGCCATCTGGGCCACTTATGTGTTCCTCCAATCAAGCGTGCAAAGATGATTTGGGAGGCTCACTAACATCAAATGGCAGGACATTTTAGCATGGAGAAAATTGTGGTCTTTCTACAGAAACATTTTTATTGGTCAAAACTTCGACATGATGTCAACAAGTATATCAGATATTGCACCACCTTTGTCATTGTCAATCCAACAAAGCAAGGATTATACACCCCTCTTCCTACTCCCAAGAGGCCTTGGGAATCCATCTCTATGGATTACATGTCTAGCCTTCCATCCAGATCCTCCTTCCTTGAGTTAGGTCACAACACAAAGCCTTCTTACACAGTCTGCACACTAGCTTCTTACAATCACTGGCACTTAGCTCTGCAAATCTTAACACAAAGTATGCACAAAGCCTCTAGCTCTGCACTAAGCCACAAACATTCACTACTACTCGCACTTAGCACATTGGCCTCATTACCCCCTACTTACATTGCCTAGATTTCTATTTATACTTTACAAAAAGGGGCCTAAACATGGGTAAACCAATGCGCTGACATCCCATACCCATTACATAAACCATAAACCCAAAAATCCCTAAAAAGGTGTCGAGATCCAACAATCTCTGCTTCGCCTTGCGCTCCGCCTTCGACCAGCCTGTCGAAGTCCCAAAATGGTCAAACATGACCAAGGTTCTCCAAAACTTGGTCAAGGGCCAACAAGCCCCCAACACTCACCTATGACCCGTCCCGAGTCACTCTGATCTAGGTAAATCTACCTCAAAGGCCTCAATCTTAGCTCAACCTACCTTGACCTGTTGCTTCGCCAGAGCCTCCTTCTCAGTGAACTCTTAAATAACTTTCTCGGTCACAGGCCCTGTCAAGTGTTCTTCCATCGTGGTGACCTTTTGTTCTAGTTGTGCACCTTATCCTTCAATCTCCTCAAACAGTGTGCAAGCTTCATTGGGTCACTTCCATGACTTTCCTCTAGATGGAATGGACCTGTTGTTGAACCATGCATTGTTCATGGGACCTTTCCATCCTCTCGATCGCTGACAGTGGCTTCAATTGTGCTTACATTGTTGTTGCTTGTTTCTTTTCCTCCTGGAGCTGTGACTCCAATGTCCTTAGTTTTGGGTCCTCTGTAAGGTGCTCATAGGTCTGCGCACTTCGAATGTTGAGTTATTTCCATTCTAAGGCTAATGCCCCTATTCTCTTGACTATGCTCCGGGCAGTTTATTCCCTTTGCTCTCGCACTTCCTGCGAATTTCTTGGCACTGCTTGCAATTCCAATTCCATGATTCTTTCTTGAAGCTGCTAAATGGATTCAACAATCTTCCTCGCCTGGCTCTTAGCGGTTTCTTCTTCCCTCTGTTCTAAGCCTGTCACAGAGCCAAGTGCTCTAGTGATTGTTTCTTTAACTCCAATCTTCCTTGCGAGCAGTTGTTCTTTCTCCTTCTGTATCTGCACTCTATCCTCTGCAAACTTCGCTTAAAGGTCGTCTTTTTCTTGTTGCACAACCTGGTGTTCCTCTATGGATTCCTCTTTTTCTTACTTCAATGCCTCTGTGGCCTACTCTTTTTCCTCCTAGACACAACAAAGGAGAGATTTGATCACATCTATTATTCTGCGTATTTGGGTAGGCTCATCTCCCAACTTCGTTCCTTCTTATGGCGGTGGCGCAGTAGACACTCCATGGCTCAAATAGAGGGCTTGATGTACCCCTTTCAGCTCTTCTTCAATCCTATCATACATGGTCTCATGTTTGCTTCATTCTGCTGTAATATATCCTTTGAGGTATCTAATACAGTGGCAATGATGAGGTTGATGTCATCCACCATGAGAACAGTCTACAACTTGGGCTTACTAGCTTTTGACTTCTTCCGCGATGAAGGTTTCATGGGGGACCCCTTTCATTTCTTGGATGTCTTAGCCTCATCAATGGGATCCTTAGGCGATGTTACTTCACCCTACTTTTTCTTGTCTTCCTCCCCTTCATTCTCTTCTTTGTCTACTTCGTCACCTCTTCCCCCTTCAGGTGATTCTGATGCAGTCTCCTCTAATGTGGTGTTCATCTCATGTATTGCTTCCTTATTTTTCTTCTTGTTGTTGCTTGGTGCATCATACTCTTCTCGAGTGACCATAGGGCTTCCAATGAGGTCAGGGTTGGAAATTTCTTCCTGGTCGACCGGTACAAGGAACTCTACAGGCCATTCCTCGGTTGTTTCTTCCATGTCCTCTTATGTGAGCTTATAGTAGGAATGGAGATCTTCCTTGTGTTCGTCTCTGTGTGCAATGATATATATGAAGTGCTTATTTGCGTGGAACTTTGCAAGGGGCCTGAACCTATGTAGGGTATTCAGCGTCATGTGAGGGAAGGATTCAATGTCCCTCTTTAGCTATAAATAGTATGTGTGGAACACCGTGTTCGACTACCATTATTTTTCCATGTCACTCGAATACTAGAGCATGGTGAACTTCACATCTAGTGGTTCAGACGACTCAATTTTAGGGAAAGGTTCTCCTTCTGGCATCTCCCAAGAAATGAAGTCAATGAGAATCAGCGGCCAACTGAAATGGAACTCATAGCCCTGATCCTAAGCTTCATGGTAATATTTCTCTAACTAGTTGATGAGGTAGCTCGCCCAGTTCATTTGTATCCCTTCAATGCATTTTCCTACGAGATCGACAATGAACCCCATGACCTGCGTGGGTCTTTTTTTCCTAACGATCTTACCAACAATTAACTAGTAGGCTAGGCGCACTGCACCATTCTAGATGGAGGATACCTTGTAGCCTTGCTTCCCCTTCTCCACATCACCATAGGTATCTTTGATTTGTTGCACTAGGGCGCAATCGAGGGCCTTCCCTGGGTAAAATTCATGTGGGTTTGGTCCTTGCATGCTTAATCTGGTGATCTAATGAATCAACATCGGATCTATGGTGATGTGTCTATCCAAACACATATAACCATAATGGAAGCAAGACATCAGGATTTTAACGCATGCATTAACCTCATGATGTCTTCCGAAGTGTGGTATCTTCATCACATTAAGGATGGTGGACATCACGATGTCCATGGTCCATGGCTGGGGGATTATCTTTGACTTCTTCCATGTTGTCTTGGTCAAATACTTATGTGGTGCGAGCATGTTGTAGTTCTTGCGATCTCCCAAGTTTAAGTAATTGACCTTCAACGTCAGAATCTGTCCCAACTATGGTCCAACTATGTGTATCTCCTTTGGGAGGTACGCAGTGATCAATGTATAGTTGAAGTCCCTCGGGAAACTGTCATGACTAACCACACCAGCTAGAGGTGGGATGTAGTTGGGCAGGATTGATGGGATGAGCTTCGCGTTTGCCAAGTCATCACAATGCTTACTCTGCTTCTTTGTCGCAGTTCTAGAGGGTCTCGATCGATGTGTAGTAGATGGAGAGGCTTGCAATTCTCTAGTTGATGAGGCTTGTGCGCTTACAAAAATGACCTTCTCAGCCGTTAGATCTATCAAAATTTATTCCACAAAATTTTCCACTGCACTGTGCTCACCCGACATACACACTCAAGATCGTATATCTCAGGTAGCCAGACAAATACTCACAGTAATTGAATGAGTGGCGAAGTCTCAGTAAGCACTGTGTGAAAAAAAATAGTTCTTTGTGGGCTCAGGTAATCACTATCTGCAAAAGTTTTCTCGGTGCAGCATTCGACGAGATAAATAGACAACGTCATAACGGATTCCTCCAACGAGTCAAAAAGACTCAATCAATATGATTCCATCTGTTATGGCACAGTCCCAACGGTCTTTTGGCAATGATTTCGGTAATAAATTCAATTATATTCATTCTGGAGAATCATTCTAATGGTCAAGACACCTCCAACGGTCATATTTCTTTTCCATGGTGAAGTGACAATCTGTGTTGCTATGTTATTCCGGTGAAGTTCAAGTTCTACAGATCTTCCTTCTCCGAAGTCTTCTCTGGGACTTCCTACAATTTTTCTAACTTTTCTTTCTTCTTGCTGAGATTTATAGCTTTCTTTCATGTGATTTGAGTCATTGGTTTCCTCTTTCCATTAGTGTTCATATCTCCTCTTGGCATAGTAAATTCTCACTGTTGAGGGTATTTTAAAGAGTTTGAGGGTAATAATTCTTCTGTTACTATTTCTGGAGTAGGTTCTTTTCTCTTATGCATGGATAAAATTTTCAAGCCTTCTTGTGTTCTTTCAGCTTCGACAACAAGGTCTCTGGCCCTCAGTTGATTCAACTTGTCCTCTTTTTCTTATATTAAATGTGTTATTCTCCTATCCATGCAATATCTTAATTCTTGTTTTTTTTGTTCTAGATCCTTCTCTTCTTATTTCCTTTGTATATAATCTTTCTCAATCCAGGTTATTCCTAGCAAAAGAGAAAATGGGGTGTTGTTCTCAAAAAACTTAACGACCTCAAAGTCTTCTTCTGTTGATGCTCCATGAGAAATCATAGATATCTGGGTAAATCTTCCACATAGGGTTATCAATTTTCCTTTAAACAGTCCTATTCCTCCCAATGAAGGAACCATAGCAAGCTTTCCCAAAATTTCCCAAGTTCTTTCTGTCATAATATTCACCTATGTTTCCTCATCTAGAACATAGTCTATGTCGTAGTCTCCTATTCTTGTTTCTATGCACTCCTTCTCTTTTAATATCTCTGATAATTTGATGTCTCTATGATCATTTAGTGTTTCTTTCATCTGCAATAATATAGTCTCTGATTCTTTCTGGTGTTCTAGCATATTCTTAGTCTCTTGGTTTTTCTCAAGGTTTTCTTGTCTCACATTCATCTTTTCAACTTTAGCAATCATTCTAGGGAAATCAAAAACCTCATGATCCATATCTTTACAGCAAAGACAACTAGGACCTCTACCAGGACATTCCTTAGCAAGATGTCCCGATATTTTGCAACTATAACAAAGAGTTAATCCTCTCTTTATTTTAAATGATCCCAAACCTTTCATGTACTGTGCACTGGGATCATAGTAACTAACCTGCAAAAAATTCTTTCTATGGTCCTGCATCCATTTGTTAGTCCAAACATTCTTTCTATGCATAGGAATAACATATCTTTCACTATTTCTATTAGATCTATTCATATCAAGTCTTCTTTCTTCTAGTTTTGCCCTAGTTTTCAGACTATGACAAAATCTATCAAATATACCTAGATCCATTCTTTCGAAACAAAAATTTTCACGTATCTTACCTATATCAGAGAACAGAGCTTTAATATCTTACCTATTTTCTTCAGATCTGATTCCTTTCTTAGGATACAGCTTCACAAATCAAGTAGAATATTGCGCATTAAAGCAGTAGATCTATGCATAGAGATTTCCCTTATCCTTAGTTCCCAGCAATCAAAGTTTCAGGTCCCAGCAACGGAACCATTTGTTGGCACACACAGGGGCAGACCCAGGGTTCAACGCTTCAACATCTCACCAAAAAAACCCTAATTGTCGGCCCTTTCGGCAACACCTGCGAAGCAGATGAAGTCTCACTCGAGGTACAGGTAGGGGTGGTTGTAGGACTCAAATGTCTACAACCTAGCTGGGACACAGATCTGTGATCACAGTACTTAACAGAGAACTTGCAGTTAACAGTCATTAGTATTTAACCCTTATTCACATCGCGGGTTAGAACCCTAATTACATAACAACGCAGTATTCAACAAGATCTAACACATCCAAGCACTTAGCACATAGAAATAGATCATATCTAGCATTCATTTACATTGCTAAGCACTAAGCTACTATATCAGATGCATCTAACATACATAAAGATTACGTCATTAAGCATAAATCACAAAAATCGCACAAAGCAACCGTAACACAGGATATACGTGGTTCACCCCAGTGTGGGGCTACGTCCACCAAATCTTCTTCTTCTTTATTGTCTTTTGTCAATCTTCTTACATGCACAGAGCCACAAACCAACTTCGCATAGGACAGGAGATTTGCGCACACCTCGCCAGATCCTCCTTCCCCGAGCTTGGTACAACACAGAACCTTCTTACAATCACTTGCACTTAGATCTGCAAGTTCTCAACACACATTATGCACAAAGCTAACTCAATCACATAGATCCAACAACTTACATCACTTGCACTTAGCACAACACAACACTTAGCTTACAACTGGCTTAGCACCCATAGCTTATTTACATCGCCAAGCTACTTATTTATACTTTACAAAAGGGGCCTAAACATGGGTAAACCCATGGGATAACATCCCATACCCATTACATAAACCCTAAACCCAAAAATCCCTAAAAGGGGGGTGAGATCTCACGATCTCCGCTTCGCCTTGCGCTCCGTCTTCAACCAGCCTGTCAAAGTCCCAAAATGGTCAAACATGACTAAGGTTCTCCAAAACTTGGTCAAGGGCCAACATAATAATTTTGCTCAGACGGATGTGCATAGTAGCCACATCTCTTCTCATATATATCTACCACCATTCAAGCAAGTTGTTTTCAGTTCTACAGTTTTATAGTTTCAACCTATTTTATTTATTCAATAGAAGTTATTTTTCATTGGATATGTGTTGTTGTTCTCCATATATATGTGTTATTGTATTCAGTATGTTATTCATTTTTTTCTTCTCATAAATCCATATTATACTCAAGATGTGATGTCCAACAATTTAGAAAAAAAATTGGGACACCACAATCATGAGTCACATTTGATGTCGTTTGAGGATCCAACAACCTTTACTAGTGATGAAAATAAAGACAAAATTGTTGGTCTGTCTGATTTGATTTACTAAATTCAGACATAGAAAAGTGTAACTCTCCAACCATAAAATGGATAGGGTGATCATATTGATCAAATCAATAATCATGGTCCCATGGAAGCCAAAAATAAAAACATCATTAACTTGCAAGCAATTAGTTTCAAAGTATGCATTGTATATTTTGGCAACCCCCATATTGTTTATGATGATTATGATCTCTATGTCAAGGAATATGAAGAGCTTGATCTGACAACAATTTGCATCTTATCATGGCTTCATAAATCTCCAGGAATATACCTTACAATCATAGGAATAGATCCATGACATCAATCATCTAGACAATAGGGCACATTCTCACATGACAACAACAAAGGAAATTTTGGGCAAGAGAATGTGGGACAATTTGATAGATACAATATCCCTATCCAAACATACATAAACATGTCCTGTGATATCCATTTTATGTATATTTTGGAAGATTCATTTGATGTACAAGTACCATATTTCTTGGTCAGCCCAACAGTACCAGACATTCCCACATATGACCATACAAATTTTGATGTTTCCATATATTTGCCTGATGGTCAATCACGGGTGAAGGAAACAATGGTTTGATAGTGTTTTGAGGTGGCTACACTTGTTATATTAATTCACCTAGCAACTCATTCATCACTTGCTATATTAGGATATGAGCAGAATAAGTTCAATTGAATAGTAGCATAGAAGAATAAGCTCTTTGAGCATTTAATTTTGTCTTGTGGAATTTATGTGTACAATGACAAGATTCTAAAGTTCTCATGCACTCCCGAGAAGAGAACATGTCCCCGAGTTGGAGCCAGTTGATACCCCTCTTTTTAGCTGGGGTTTTCACATGAATTTCTTGATGAGTAGGATAGTTTGACGGCATGGCATGACAGTGTTTGGGCAGGCAACTTCATTCTAATGTTTTGGGCATTTTTCATTATTTTCAAGGAAACACACACTTATCAATACATTCATTACACCTCATGAAGCATTGTTGGGTTACGTGTGTATGCATGGAACTCTCATGGGAATGATACATAGAAGAGTATGGAATTATAACCTTACATATCATATAATGAGTTGATTTCCACCTATTTGTGAGGGTCAACCTACACTTGGAGAGTTATGACAGTCGTTGGGGCTTTTTTTGCTTGGGGGGTCACTTGAGTGATGTGTCACCTTGAAAATTATGACATAGAAATCAATTAAGGTCACTTGGATGATGTGGAGGTGAATTAAAGAGGTATTATGAAGACATGTGAGTTGGAATTGAAGGCCAACCCCATTACATTTGGGAACCAATGTGGTTTTTGCGGTATTTCATGATTGATGTTTTACTTGGAGAATCATCCTCTTGCTTCATGGAGGTATCTTGACCTAGGGTATGGGCATGGGACATCATTGGAGAGTTGTTTTGGAGGTTATGGGACATCATACGATGTTTTTTTGGTGTTTTTTTGGATGAGCTTCCCATCTAAAGGGTTTCATTTCACTATTATGAGGACAGTTTTGACCATTGGATGTTGTTCAACCACCTTGGAGGATTTCTAAGAGGGAAGACTTGATTTTGAGAGTTTCATGGAGAATATACACTTGTTGGAAATCCTTTGGAGGCTTGATCCAGAATATATTTGAAGAACGAAATGAATACAGATTATTATCAAAATATGCTTAACACAGAATAACAGATATACAGTAAAATTGGTTTCTATTC
>CBVK0103874405.1:0-13942 GCA_900067695.1 Picea abies
TTGCCCTACCTCAAGGGTTTTTATAATAAAGTTGTGGTTTTCTATATAGTTTCATATATCTTGTGTGGTGATTGTATTCAGATATCTTTGGATCTATTGTGATATTTTGTATTCAGGTATTTGGTTCTTAACACTATGTTTTAATTTTGCAATAAACTCCTAGAAGTAGTTCTTTTGTTTATTTTAGTTTAAAGAGCCTTAGTATTTTTGTTAGGGACTACCCCCCTTGTCTTCGCTAGGAGTTGGCCTAGACAGAGGAGTTGAGGATCAGGTGACAACACCTTGACTCGAGACTTGCCCCCAAGGACACACCAAGTGGATTGAAGATTTCTCCCACGATAGCCCAGGTGTGTATAAGGCGGCAACAAGACCGATGCGGAAGTGTCATATGACACATCAGTCCACACATTCTCTAAGAGTTAGAGGGATTAGCTCGAGACAACTCCAAAGCAGGGGCGCCTCCCGTCTGTCGAACCACCTCAAGTTTGAGACGAACTACCAGAGTTCTATTCGGAGTTTCTTTCTTTCGACCTCAGATGCTAGGAGAATCCCTCGCTCCTACATTCCCCCAGGATCATACAGCCTGACCTCCTATAGTCCCTGAGGACTCCAACAGTGAGCCCGTGCCCAATTCACCCTCCGCGCCCTCGGCCATCCGATCTGGGAGACCTTGACAGCCTCATCGTTAGACCTCTCTCTCACTTTCTCTTATCATGGTTGTATACTTTCTGAGACAACTTGACTTTAAATTTCTTTCTTTATGTTACTTTCGACATTTTCGACATTATCTAAGAGTTGCAATTGCACTCCCACATTGTACTCATACTTGTTGTAGCTCTCAGTCCCATTGACCTACTTTTGTGGTCATTTGTTGGACATTAATAAAATTATCTTATGTTATCTTATCTTTGATATATTCAATAAAAAACCCTATTACATAATTTTATTCTCAATTTAAGCCAAGAGAACCCTTAAAGGATCACTCTCACATGCATGAATCAAATCATCAAATTGCTCATTCAATTTAGAACACATTTCAACAAAAATAAATGCATTAGGTACATCATGCTCTTCATCATCACAAACCCAAATTTTCTAAAGAGATTTGATGAAATATGGAAATGAAAGTATCTCACTTGGGTTGAAATCACAATACCATTCCCATGCATTAACCGCTTTCAAAGAGAGTGCAAACATTTTCAACATGATATCTTCATGAACAATATTGAAATCTGCAATAAATGCAATGAAGGATGCAACAAATTGTGAAGCTAAAAGAGGGTTTCCATAAAACTTTGGAGCATATTCGTTCCATATTTGATAATGGAACTTATGTGGATATCTTGGAATACATGAGAAATCCAATCTAGGAAAAAAGTCAACCAAAAATGGACTATATGCCATGGTTCTTCACTTATAGATCTTCAATATGAGCAGCTAATGTGAAATATGAAAAATGTATAATCATCATACCTCATTTCAAAGCTATGGAGTTTCCAAGGTGAGTCTTTCAAATGTGCCTTCAAATATGTTGAATGTTCTCACCACTACAAGCAACAAGTTCTTCACCAAAAATCCTCAAGAAACAAGGATTTATTCCTTCATGGAGTCACCAGATGGGAATATGATCTTCAAGAAATAACCTCATCAATCAATGTAGCAAGACTACTAAATCTCTCGGAAATGGACTTTATACCCGACAATGGCTCCAAAATGTTAACTATTAGGATATAGGGCTTACTATGTAATAAAATCACTCCATGACTTTAGGATAATGTTCACTTTTTGCGTAAAGCGGTCTATCCCACATCCATAAGTGAAAATAATTTAGTGAACAATGATATATAAAGAGGTAATCTCCATTGTAACAAATGCACTAGTTATTCATTGATAATATCATATTGTGTAATTGTGAGTATCCTCCTTTAGTTATGTGACTCAACCCTATTATCCCCTAGCCTAGGGATAACTAAGGAGATTAAGTCTCGAGGCCCACAGGTCCTAGACATGGAGTACCAAGAGCCAGATCGACTTGAGCATGGCCATGGAGGGCCCTTCCTTTTCTTCTTCAGCGCCTCCACTTTGTCAGTAATAGCAGCATCCATCACATCGGCCTAGTCTTGTAGCAGAAATGGGTAATGAGTCACTCTGAGGTAATGAGTCTGGGTATCATGGTATGTGTCACTCTGATTCTCAAAAACTTTTGAATATGTGCATTTAATTCTTTTTGCTTCTAACGTGTGCTTGGACCTTATGTCTTTCCACTTGACCACACCTAGGGGGAATGACAGGATGCCCTAGTAAGCTGGTTCCCATAGGGTTTGGGTTGCCACTGGGGGGATTCATGAAAGGTCATTGTTTGTTCCCACCATACGTACCAATTCCCATCTTTTTCCTGCTCATCCATCCCATTACACTAGTTCGGGCATTGGGTTGGCCAAATATCTAAGGGTTGTACCTTACCTTGTGGGAAGAAGGGGCTAAAGGCCCAGAAGGTAAAAGTAGCTGGCAAAAGATAAAAGCCAAAAGAATGAAACCTTGAGATGCTTGGCCCAGGGATCCCCGAGAAAGCAATAAAAAGCTTCTTAGTAAGAAACAGAGGGACCCATAAAAAATAAATCAAGACCTAGTTGGAGAATAGGGGGTCTCATCACGAGCCAACATATTAGGTCTATGGGCATGTAGCGGTATGACACTACCAACAGTTGGTCACCACACCAGGGTAGTGGCTCTTGGTGGCATAGCCAAGAGAAAGGGGGTCTCATCACGAGCCAACCTTCTCGTTTTCGTGAAATGCTTGTGGGTAGCATTGCCACCACTAGTCACCACGCCAGGGCAGTGTCCCCTAACTAGCCTCTTGAAAGAAAAAGCAATAAGAATAAAAGATAAAAGGCATGAATGGGCTTGGAAACATTTGCATCCATGACAAGGTGCAGCTCACCCTCTTCAGAGGCACCCATAGGCAAGCCATGCATTTCCCTGCTATCACTGCACCCATTGCCCACACATCCCTTACCACCTCATCCACTCACATGGCCTGGATTTTACTTCACCCGGGAACATCCCACATCCAATGAGCATTAGCCCAATAGGATGTCCTAGCATCCCCTCCAAACTTTGCCTGTAGAATAGCATAACATCTTTGAGCACTTGTCCGGGTAAAGGGGGTTTCATGCACATGTTTAAATAATTTGATGATTAGATGTGATTGACATTACTATGATCCCTGTGACTTATGAACCCATGGAGGGTGTATTTGTTGATGTTGCAGGGCCACACCCGATGGACAAGTACATATTGGGAGATGATTAGTTCGGACCTCCATAGGGATAAGAGCCCACCAGATGGATGTTGAGACCCCAGCCAGGGGCAAAGACAGATCAGAGGACTGCACAGAGAGAGAGGAGGACGTTTCACCAAGGGCAACCTGCCAAGCTTGGACCCAAGGGGTTGTGCCCTTTTCACCATGATGTAGACCTTGGAAGGCCCATGACATCACCCAGGTCACCTATGATGTCACCCATCGTTTTGGATGTTTTGGAGACAATTGTGTGCCAAGTGGCAGGATCCTGAGACCCAAGGAGACCTAACATTTTGCTCCGGGAGGCCAACGTTGCCCAAAAAGGGCCTAACGTCATCCTAGAAGGGCATGACATCACCTTTACAGCGTGTTTTAGGGTTTAATTATGACATTTAATGTAAAAACTGGATATTATGTGTAACAGGCCATGTCAGCCTTTTTTACCTAATTCTAGTCATTCCAACTGTAGAAATAAGGGGAAAATCACTCTTATTTTTCATCATCTTTCACTCACACTTGTGAGGACTGAAATTTGCACCCTCAAGGTTTCTTGGCTGAAATTTTAGGCGCACTTGTTGAGGAAGGCTAAATCTTGGAGTATTTTGACAAGTTTCTTGGTGGAAATGTTCAACTAGGTTTTTTCTTGATTATTCTTGATGAATGTAAGTGATATTTCTGCAATTCTTCTTAATTGAATTGTTATAGTTTATTTCTCTTGCATTTACATTAAATATTATGAAATTGCTTGACTAAACCCTAGGAAGACTAGCACATGTTATTGTCCTAGCTTCAAAAGCCTTCACCTACTAGATCTTGTCAAAAGGCCATTTTCTTGAAGCATGTGCTAAGGCCTTGTCATTGCAACACCTTAAGTATCCATTGCTTCATCTTAGCCAATTTTTTGCTTCATCTTTGAGTTAAGGAGGGAGGAAATTCTACTAAAGCCTAGGGTTACCTACACCTCAGTAGCTAGTTTCCCCTAGGGTTTGATAATTGGAGCCTTGGGTTACCAACACTCCAATCTATCAATCTCTCTTGTCCTTGACTCTCCTACTATCATTTACTTCGACATTTTCTACCATATTCATTGACTCCATTTGCCCTAAAGCACTAGTCTAAGTCTTCCTTTGAGTAATTGATCAAAACAACCATCGAAACCTATTCTTTGAGCAACCTACTAACACTTTCTAACCCTAGAATAGCCTAACCTACTGACTATATTGTTCTTGTTACTAAAGTAAGCTACAGCCATTAAATGCAGCATTAAAAGCTTATAAAAGGCTGATTTATACATTGTCTTGTTTGCTTCTAACAAATGCTAGTATTATGATTTCAATGGTTAATGATTCTTAGTCATTAGGAAGTTATTTCAAGGCATTTAATGTGAAGTATTGCCCTATAAATATTGTTGTTATAATTTTCTGTTTACTTCATCATATTCAGCAAATTGCTTTTATCGAGAAAGTCTATGGTTTTATGAAGTGCTAACCAGCAAGTGTACTTGCAAATATATCTAGTTTCTTGTTGCTTTGTTCCGGGCAAGTACACTTTGATACATTATCATTTCATTGGTTAATAAACCGGGACTTTCTGATCAGTGGTGACTTGTGAGAGGGGATCTTTATCTAGCCACTTTGACTTTGCCTTCTCAAACCCCCAGGTCACCGGGGACGTCTCCCCTGGGCCTACCACCCTAAATAGAAAGAGACATCCTATTGAGGTGACAGTGATAGGATAGTCTCCCATTACGCCAATTTGCTCTCCTTTAACCTTTTCTACTATCAAAGTACAAATTGTGTGATAACAAACCCTATATAGGATTCCCTCATTTAGTGATCTAACTCATCTTGTAATACAGTATTAGGGCAAGGAAGAGTCTAGGAGTCTGAAACTGTATCAAGAGTCTCGGGCCTTTAAATGACATGGTTTCCACTCTTGTGACTTCAATAGTCTGAGAGCCATGGAGAGTCATATCAAGAATCTCGGGCCTTTGAAACATAGGGTTTCCACTCTTGCGACATCTGCAGTTTGAGAACCACAAAGTCTATGTGAGTGTGAATACCTAGGGATTGTTTCCATACATTCTACTTGTTCGAACACAATTGTACACCAGTAGAATTTCTAATTAGTTGACTTGGACTTCTAACTTGGACTTCTATATCAAGCAGTGAATGCAAAGTTTTCTTTGAAGCTACAGTTATTCAATTTTAAGATATCGGTTGAAGTCACTATGTCTAGCCACATAAACAAGCTGAGATCTATTCTCAGACAGCTAGCAGAAGTCAAAGTTGTGTAAATGAAGAGGATACCAAAGCCATTATGTTAAATAAACTGCCATCTAAATACAACAACATTATTTTTACTCTAAGTCAGTTTCCTTCTCAAACTCTAGAAGATATGATTTCTACTCTCTTAGCTAAAGAAAAGAGAACCATTGTTGGGGATACAAAAGGTGATACTCAACCTGAGATGACATTATACTCAAGAAACAATTGTAGAAGATCAACTAAAGACAAGGTGGAGATGGAATGTTACTATTGCAAGAAAAAGGGTCATGTAGCCTAGAACAGTAGATTTCAAGCTAATGATGTTCTCAAGGGAAAGCTCAAAGACAACCCACATGTAACGAATGTAGCCATTGTTGAAGATCCACAGGATGTTGACAATGGTGATGATATCACTAAAGAAAGGGCATTCTACGCATTTTACGAAGCCCGCACTTTGAAGACAGGAAGGGATCTAGTGTAGATATAGGTCAACATGGATGGTTGCTCAGATAATTTGGGAGTTTGTGAATCTTGGGAATTATACCCTTATGAGGGTCATGAGTCAACTTGATAGAGCATTGTGGATATAGCTCAACATGGATGGTTGTCTAATAATTAGGGAGTTTGGGGAGGTGGAAACCAAGAACTCGGGAATTCAACTCAAGAGCTACACCTTTACGAGGGTTATGAGGCAGCTTGATGGAGTTCTGCCTGGTCCAAGGATTGTTTTCAAAGAAGAATCTTCCGAAGAATGTTTGGTTCTGATGTTTTAGCTTTTAGTCAATGCATTTTATCTCTAGATAGCATGTTTTTCTTTCAGTACAGTAAGCCTTAAGAGGGGGTGTTAGGAAATAAGGCTTACTATTTAATAAATTCACTTCATGAATTTAGGATATGTTAATGTTCACTTTTTGTGTAAAGTGGTCTATCCCACATTCATAAGTGGGTATGATTTGCTTAGTGAACAATGATATATAAGGAGATAATCTCCATTGTAACAAATGCACCATTTATTCATTGATAATATCATATTGTGTTATTGTGAGTATCTTCCTTTGAGCTTAGTTATGTGACTCAACCCTATCTAGGCTTTACTCATTTAGTGATCTAGCTCATTTTGCAATATTACCTCCCAAACTTGCACTTTAAGTGGTAAAGCCCTAAAACGCAGATGAAACCCTAGGTGTAATGAAGAAGGGCTACCCACTATCACCATAGAAGCTCCTTCAATCTCTTTAGGCCAACACTCCTCCAACACAAAAGGGGTTATCCTAAATAAGTTTAAGATATACTTTGTAAATGAAGGAGATGGTGAACCCAAGACTAGTGCTTATCCAATTAGGGCAATGGAGTCAAGGTATTAATCTTAGAGAGTTACTTTTATAAATGATTAGGGAAAATTAGAGTTGCTACAACATATTACAATCAACCTTAATTTGTTGTTTACAATTGCAAAAAAATAACTATGAGTCCTCGAATTAAGTTGATCCTCTTAGACAAATAACTTAAGTAAGGGTGTCTTACTATGAAATAGAAATCTGCAACAAACTCTTACTAAAATGATGGCTGCAAAATTAATATATTCAGCAATAAAACAACAAAGGAACATAAGAGGCTAAGACCCACACCTAAGCCCTTCCAATGGAGTAGAATTACTCTTCACAAATGACCCTTAGAATGGCATTTGAATTACTTTTTAGTAACCATATTTAGCAATTTGAGATGAAAAAATAATGTCTCACACTACAAGAAAAGAACCCTTAACTTTTAATTGCCTTCACAACATATTTAACTAAACTCAAAGAGGGGATCTCCCCAAATCCAACCATGCTTAAGAATGAATAGAACAAATCCTTATATAGATTTGAGCTTCAACTCCTTTACAATAAAATAATATTTAGTGGCTTGTAGATCCACTAATTACTCCAATGAAAATACTAGAAAATTACAAAATTATTACATAAAAGAGCTCTCTAACACAAAACACCCTTACAAACAATAAATAGTGAAGACACATGAATGATATGCCACGTGTCTCCTTTTCCATGCATAACACTCCATGCAAGATGCCTCTTTGACCAAGTGTGAAGGCTTGATGTGCCATTTGTCCTTCTCATGCAAACACCCCTCTTAAAATATCCTTAAAACACACAAAGCTTAGTCCTATGTGCAAGGTATTCTCGACCATGTGCCTTTATTAATTAACTCTTCCCAAGAAACCAAAATGTTCAAGCAACAAAGGTGGGGTGTTCTTCAAAAAAGTTGGTCAAAATGCAAGGAAGGTTTTAAGGCACCAAATTTGCAACCACCATAACTCCTTCAATACTTGTCAAAATTTCTATTATGACCACAACTATGAAATCCCATGGCCATTCTGCATCTATTGGCACTAACCTAGCAACAATCTGAGCACTATGTCTAGAGATATATGCTCATGAGACAGGACGCCCCTCTAATAAAGCTATCAAACTCCTCCGAAAGTGGATCTCAACAATCCATTATTTGTTATAACAACTCCTCAAACACAAGGAGGCCTCAACATGTGTGCCAATAATATGTGGGATGCATGTGTTTCCTTTTTCCCTACTATAGCGCGAACAGAAGTAAAGATGTAGAATAATAATCTACCCTAGCCATGCACGCAGTTGCCACTTCCTCTTCGCACATCGGCCTCAGCAGCTAGGGTTTAGCCCTGGCCGCCCGTAGGCCTGCTCGGGGCCGCTTTGCGCCCTCAGAACTCTTTTGTTTGCAGGTCCTTCATCAGTGATGGCGACTCCTTTGTCCAGGGGTGTAGCTCCTAGCTTCAGATATGCTTCTCCAAGCCTCGAATCCTCTGTTGGGCCGTCGATTTTCCCTCTTAAGGGTTCGTCTTCTAGTTTCGTTGCCATTCATGGCAGATCTTTCCGTGATGTGGTCAAGAGGAACGCTTTTTCTCCATCTTGTTTGGTGCAAGAGGCTCCGACTCCTTCTATCCCTATAAGGAAGGATGTTATTTCCAAATTAGCTCATCTCAGTTCCAATCATCTGTCGTTTTAATGGTCTCTGGCCTCGTCTTGTTCATCTCCACAACTGGATTTCGAGATCTTGGTTGCCGGTTTTGAAAGGCGATGTTTTCATTCACCCCTGTGCTCAAGGGTTTTTCATTGTTGAGTTTGATCTTCAAGAAGATAAAGATTTGGTCTTTAGCTCTGGCCCCTGGTTATGGGGTAGTTTCGGTTTATGTATGAAGCCTTGGTCTCCTTCATTTGATCCATCAAAAGATTCGTTATCTTCTGCTCTTGTTTGGGTTAGGCTCCCAAATCTACCCCTGCATTTTTGGGGCTTATCATCTCTCCGAGCCATCGATACTACCTTAGGAAGGTTTCATTTTAGAAGACCTAAATCAGAAAACTACAGCATCTACGCGTACACTTGGATTTGTGTAGAAATGGATTTCGAAAAAGGGTTTCCGGCCGAAATCATCTTGACGGGGGATAACTATTCATGGACTCAAAAGTTGGATTATGAAAAAATTTCTTTACGATGTCGAGCTTGTTTTG
The DNA here is from genome assembly GCA_900067695.1 of Picea abies. NCBI lineage: Eukaryota > Viridiplantae > Streptophyta > Pinopsida > Pinales > Pinaceae > Picea > Picea abies. The sequence continues at coordinate 9,108 of CBVK0103874405.1, forward strand.
ACACAAGGCACATGGCAGCCCAATGCCCCGCGGGTCCTAAGAAAGTTCGAAAGTAGCGTAACTCAACTTGGTGGGTTGGCTCCCACATTGATCATCAACTTATTTCCAAGGAAGATTCTTCAAATGTTGACCCTCCCAAGGAGGAGTCCATAGAGGCTCCTTTGAAAGCCAATGTCACTCCTCCCATTGTGGACTCTCCAGATTTGGATCCTCCATTGGACGATTTAAAATATGAAATAGAGGATGTCAAGATCCTATCTGAGACTATCAAGAAACCCAAAGTGCCGCAAGAAATACCTCGGAAGCTCAAAGAGGTTTAAGCTTCTCCAGATTCGAGTGAAGAAAGGCATGTTCACCCCAACTCCATTCCTCTTGAAAGTTGGGTAGATGAAGTTGATGAAGCTAAGGCATCAATAAGGGACTTTGAATCCATCAATCCCCCCAATCTTTGACATGCGAGGTTGATCATAATGTTGAAGTTGAGGTACCGGTTCAAGAAACAGAAGAAGTATCACATCAAGGCAATACAGGAAACATAGACATCACAAATGCTCCATCATATGCAATTGAAGATTGGATGGTAGTCGGAAAGAAGAAGAAAGCACATGTAACATCTCAGTCAATGGTAACACGCATCGCACGGTTTGTAGGAAAGGTCCAAGGGCTTGAGTCAGGGCTTGAAACCGGCGTAACAGGAGCTTCCCCACCCACTGTCACCTCGATGGGGAGCTCTTTCTATTTAGGAGGGCAAATCCAAGGGAGACATCCCTAAGGCAATCTGGGTAAATGAAAGGCTAAAGGATAAAAGGCTAAGTCAAAGATACCCCTTTCACAGATTGCTGCCCAAGAAAAGATAGTCACAAAGATATAACCACTGTTGATGCACCTGTTTGCGAGACAAAACAAAGACAACTAGAATATATGCTTGCAATGGGTTAGTATTTCACAAAATCAATGACTATCTTTGAATGTATGTATGAGCAATGAATAGATATAATTATTGACGAAGTCAATGATTATCAAAGACAAAGACTAAATCACTTCTTCAACAATTATATAAGGAGCATTCAATGTGTGCAATTAAACCATGTATCATATCATTAATGCAATGTCAAATCAGCTCATATACATAAAATTTCTACGTCACCTATACTACTTCTGCAATAGGTATGACGTCTACTAGATTAATAACATGACAAAGAGTGAAACGTTTTGTTAAATAGGCTTAGGGATACAATTATCAACTCAATGTCAATCAATAGAGCTGCCAAGTGTCACAACGTTGCAGGTATAAGCAAGGAATAAAGAGTATGACGTCAACCCTATGTAAGTTTTGTTGCAGTCACTATGACGTCAGCTTTAACAAGTCAATTTGAAAGGAAAAGAGCACAACTTTAAACCAATCAATCTCATAAATTTAGTCAATAGCTCAACACCAATCAAAGAAATGTCAAAGTCAAAACATTCAAGGTCCAAACAAGAGTTCTAATAAAGAGTATGACGTCACAGCTATATAATTTTTGTTGTCTGCAGGTTAGCTAGCCAATGAAGGACGTTTTGACAATTTCAACCAGCAAAAGAACAATTCAACCCCATGGCTATGACAAGGAGACTAGGATGATCTCCTAGTTATCCCCAGATATCGGGGATAACAGGTAACACGCAGTCAAGCCCACAAGTCACTCAAAAAGCCGATCTCTTTCCCAACAAGTTAATTTAGATGCAGTGTCTCTTTACTTTTATCCTCCGAGTATATTCAGTAAGGTTTTTCTTTGTGAAGTTTTCATTTGAGTATTTGAATCAGTCATTAGCAGCTTGTTTAGTGGATTAAGTGAGGCCTCAGATTGGCCCGAATTTTAAAAGAATTTGTAACCCCTCAGTGGTTTCAGCCACGCCCTTTTTTGATAATAAAATTTCTCAATTCTTGTTAAAAAAAATATATATGTGGGATACTCTTCACAATCCCACATAAGGTGGATCTATACAGATATAAATGTAAAGTGGGCATTGGTTGTTAAAACAACCCCTTAAAACAAGGATGCCCTCAAAGAATGTGCTAAGTAATAAAATAACCTCCAATTAGGCCACCAAAACAGAGCGCTCCAAGTAAGTGTGCACGAAGGGTGGTATGTTCTCCAAAAACAAGCATAAAATAACTAAACCATGTGCCACGATGCTAAACCAAGTGCTCAAACCACCAAATCATCTCCAAAACCATGGCCAAAAGAGGAGAGCATTCTAGGAATATTTGCACAAGTGACATGCCCCTCAAGAGATGCATCTCATCTCTCCAAAAAACCATCAAGGATCCCAAGACAAGCAATTTAGATGTGTGTACCATAGAGTGGAGTGCTTATCAAGAAAACATATTATCTAGCCAAGCAAACCAATGCACCACCTCAATGAGCAACCGAATCACATAATGAGCCATAATATTTAAGGAAAACCCTTACTTGATGGGTTTCCCTCTCAATGCATGTGCTAGGGATAAAAAAATGTGTAAACAAAAATGCAAGACCCTCATCAAGGCTAGTGCTCCATCAAAATCAAACATGCAAGCCTCCAACATATAGAATGATGATGCCACCAAGGTGATAATCCGTAAACAACTATGCATCAAAGCACCAGCCAAAATCCTCCAAATGCAATGTGCTTGAGCAAGGTCTTCAAACTGGGACAATCCTCGTACGATATGAGGGGTAACAAGAACCAAGATCAAACTGTTCAAAGAAAGGTGCCCACCTATGCTTAAAATAGCAATGACCCCATTGAAGATCAACTCCCAAAAATATCTCATGCCAAGTACTCCAGTCAAGCTCATGCTGACCACTGTTATAAGGCTGAGAACTCCTCCACACCTGCTGGTACTAAGCTGAAGATGGGCTGAACTTTTCTTCGAAAGTGACATCTGAATCGCGCAAAGAAAAGTGTTGGCTCCAAGGCAAAACCACCAAAAATGTAAGACCCTCATCAAGGCTAGTGTTACATCCAGATCAAACATGCAAGCCTCCAAAATCCTCCAAACGCAGTCTGCTTGGGCAGGGTCTTCAAACTGGGACAATTGTCATACAATATGAGGAGTAACAAGGAGGATGATCCAACTGTCCATAGAAAGGTGCCTATCTATAATTAAAATAGCAATGACCCGATTGAAGATCAACTCCCAAATATATCTCATGTCAGGTACTACACTCAAGCTCATGCTAAGCACTGTTATAAGGCCAAGAACTCCTCCAAAACCTGCTAGTACTAACCTGAACATGTGCTGAGTTTTGCTTTCACGGTGACATGTGAATCACACAAATAAAACGCTGGCTCCAAGGCAAAACCACCATGAAGATCTGTGGCAAACATTCCTCAAACAACATAGATACAATCTAAAGTATGGTTCCTTATGCTGCTGAAGATGAAGACCTGACTCAAATACAAAACCTGCAACTGATACCTACAACAGCATTGCTAGTATGGTAGAAATGGCACTGATTAAAAAATGGTACTGATTCAAGGCAAAAAAGAAGGTAAAAAACATGTTCAAATCATATGTAAATCAGGGTCATGTTCATGCATAATCATCTCATCAAAGTGCCTTTACCAAGTGGTAAAATCCTCTAATCCCGACATTCCACATATGCTAAACATATCCTTCAAATCTGCATTGAATACTCCATTTATGAGTGTGCCAGTTTGCATGCGAAAGTATGCTGATCTGGTGTCAAATATCTGCATAGTCTACTCAAGAATTTGTGTGCCAAACTCCCCTCATCATAGTTGCCTTCTTAGCATGTGAACCAGCTTTGTTGCTATTGAAGCAGCCTCAAAATTTGCCATAAATAACTCTGCCAACAGCGCTAATCCAAGGCTGAAATGGGTGCAGATCTGCCATGAAAAGTGTGTTAAGTCCATACACTAGTCAATATTTGAAAATTACCACAAAAGCAAAAGTAGAGGCACTCTATCAACCTAAAAATAAACATATGCAAACAAGAACAAATCTGGTATGGTGTCCTTCAGTTGGCCACTCTTTTCCTGAAATAACCCACAAGTCGGATGCTAGAAGGCCCAATATCTATAAGTACACCAAACCTGTTTGTTGACAGAACAACCTTTTGCATGCCAAGGATAAACATGCTTTTGTCCTGAAAAACATAACAAAGGTCTCATGTAGGGCGTCCAAATCTCTACATGTCATTTTAACCATCAAGAAAACACCTTGCATATACTTGAAAATAGCACCTCATGAAAAAGCACATTCTTCAAAAAGCATTTTAGCAGGCAAAAAAAAAAGCAGAAAGCATTCCTGAAACAGACAAAAAGCTCTCATCCTGAAAAGTTTGCATGCTGAGACATGCACTGAAATCCTGCAAAAATAGAAATTAAACTGTTGGTGCATGAACTAAATTGGCTCTGATGTCAATGATGCAAAATTGAAGATGTCCACAAATAGAACTGTCTGATGTTGACCTCTGATGCTCAATAATTTGTATGCAATGAGTTTAGCTTGCCGAAAAAGCTAGATCATAAATCTCTCTCTAGTCTAATGAAAATCTCCTCTCACACGTTGAAGTAGTCCAAACCCGTCAAAGAAACTCATAGCTTACCTACTGCCCACTCTTTAACATGGTTGGTACTAGGCTTTCAACAAGTTGAAATCTTAACTCCATGACAATGATAGATTTGCAAAGGCAGCAAATCTCAGTGTTAACACTTGGCACCTGCAAAACATGGACATTTAAAAATAGTTATAGAGATATGAATATATGTATTTGTTGATTTTTCAATAGGCTAGGTTAAGCATGAAGTTTATTCCATTTTATCATTTAACCATAACCATAAAT
>CBVK0103874440.1:0-16283 GCA_900067695.1 Picea abies
TGGGGATTGATCCTATGAATAATATAACAACAATAATAAGAATACTCTTTACAGTTACATTATTTCAACAATCCATTCATACATCTCATTTTCTGTCTCAATCCCCCCCAGGGTCATCGAGATTCCCCCCTTGAGGTGACTACCTCACCGATAAAGTGATGAGAACACCTACCTAAGATTATAGTGGGTAGGTGCTCTCTAATTTTTCACCATTTTGGTGCTTGGGTCGGGATTTTACCAACCTACAACTTGTGCGATAACAATACTGAAATCCGAGGATCCCAAGCTAATCTCAGAAAGGAACCACCATCTGTCATTACGCCACCCTGATGATAACCGTCTGACCATTGTGCCCCATCTGCATCCTCCTCTCCCGAAACTCCAAGATGAAATACTTGTAAGGGATGAACCTACTATCATGAATAGTAGCCTGCACAGACACCCATGTGAAGTCACGACATGTAGATCCACTACCATTCTCGATTGCGAATACTGGAAAAGGACGTATGTCATGATCACTAGAAATGACTCTGAGTTGCTCTCCACTAGATAGCTCTGTCACTTGTGTTTCCCCACACTCCAAAGACATCACCAGAAAGTGCATGAACTATGATTATTGGTTAATTGTTCCACATATACTATTTTCTCCCTACACCCTCGATAAACCTGTGATGCAATCGATCAACATGCTCTCCCACTCTCACTGAGAAATGGGAAAGGGTTGCATCAACCCTGATATATGAGTGTGTCATGACCTAGACTATTGACGATTCATACACTCCCCCATATATCCCAACATATTTTCCACAACGTCCCTCCAGGCGAACCTCTCGTGGACCTCCCTACAAGTGATAAAGTCACTAGGGTCCAAAACTAGCCTATATGATATGAATCACCCTCTACTCTTAACACCGATATGCAAGGTTCTAACACAAGAATCTATCTAACTACCCCTGATAATCCAGTCAATCATAGGATGTGTAAACTCAGTCAACTCATTGGAAAGCCATTCGTCCAAGAAACCAATCCTAAGCATCCCAAGAGTAAACTCTAGGAGGCGAAAACTAGTTGTCTCATCGGTATCGATTGTCCACTTGTAAAACACTGCAGTCCTAGGGTACCAATCTAAACTCCGAGAGGAACCATCATGTTGGTACTTCACCCTACTGATCATAAATGTCTAACAACCATACTTAGACTGTGCTCTCCTCTCATGGACCCCCAATTTGAAATCCATGAAAGGATTGAACTCACTACCTTGGATCATGTCTCGCCACAACATCTTAGTGAAGTCAAAGTATGCCAACCTATGGATCGACTCAATCCTTGGTATTGTGAGGGAAAATATATCTTGACAAAGCACAACAACTCCTCTCACAACATCCCCATAATGACGTAGTCCAATCACTGACACAATCATGTTGATCATCCTCATCACCCAAGGTAGTCTATCACTTCGATGAATGTGAAGATCCCAACAAATTGGAAGTCCACTACTCCCAATTCCTGCTGACATATCTGGGAACCAATCCAATAGAGTTTGGATCTCCTCCTGTGCACTCTACGCGCTGATCACATGGCCCCAATGAAATACCTATGTCATGGTCATAATGCACCCTGTCTCATCCAACAGATTCCAGTGATCCTCTCTTGTCCTGTTGTATATATCGAGGGAATCAAATAACAACAATGGAGTCCTCTCACTTCCTGCAAGACTGGAAAGTGACTAGTGTGTTGGTCAACCCAAAGGGTACGATCAAGAGATCATAATGAAGTCTGGAATCATACTTGTGCCTATCCTATTCCCTGATCCTCATCCAAGGATATACCATACGTAGACTGATCATCAAGGGATATGTTTCTCCCTGAGGTTGACACATCCACTCATCGATCCAGGGTAACCTTAACTCAATGGTATTCTTAAGGAATTTTTCAGGGGGTCTCCCTGGAGGAAACACGCCACAATTCCATTGCACATTACTGAGTGCCAATGAATACCCCTGCACATTTCTATTGATCACTGAATTTCCATGTACCATCATGTATCCAGTAGGAACTATTGTATCAGTCACTCTATTGACGATGCCTGAACCTGCATCCCAGAGTGTGCCCATGTCTATCATGTACATGTCCACCCAATCCATGGATGCATATACTTCCTTGTGGCTTAGTCCACAAGGGATGTGCTCAACTGTCTCTTCCATAGCTAAGCATTCAAACTTTAGTGGGATCTCCATCAGAAGAAGCTCATGATCCCCATAATGCAAAACATACACATGGTCAAAACCCTCTATGTCAAACCTCTCCTCAAGAACCCGTAACTATGAATGCTCCTCATGCAGAATCGTCACAAGAGGCCTCTCCCTCAAATCACAAGTGCCACTCTCATCCTCCTGTGCGACGATTGCCACAAATGATGGTGTCTCTGTTGTTGTCAATGATGAAGAGCGTGCCAAACTCGTTTGGTAAAAAATCTCCTCAATCTCCCTTTTCTTATCTTCAATGAACTTAAGAGCAAGGTCCCGATCCATGAACAACTGCAAGTAATCAAATTTCATATGCTCTAGTTCTTCTTTGATGATGCGTAATTGAGAATTAGTGATTCCATCTACAAATCATTGTTGTCTCTCCTCCATCTGAGTTTTCCATATAAGATCTTCAATAAAATTATGAGCATCATCAACCCTCGTCAACACCTGCATAATTTTCTCCTCTGTGACCAACAATTTGTTCTCCAAATCATGCAAGGGACTAACTGACTCACTATATGATATTGTGCAATGATATGACTCATGTGGACTACCTTCTTTATACACCAAATCACCACCTTCATTATCATCCTCCACCTATGCATCATCATACATGTCATAACTAGGATGAGGTGATGAACCTATGTCACAGTTAGGTGCTAGCACGCTTGAACCAACCTCATTATCAACATCATACACAAGGGGAGATGTTGGATCCTCAACATCGGCTAATTGGAACATATCCTCATAGTCACCACGAGTAGGACAAGATATTTCATTCTCATCTTTCCCATCCAACACACTAGTGTCATTGGATTCATCAATTAACTTTGATGGTGTATCATAGGCTAATGTTTGGTCTTCCTCTATGCACACCTCCTCAACATGGATAGATGTACGTTCCTCCACATGTCCTTCCTACTCATCTCTCATCAATTTTTGCCATGTGCTTTTAACAAAATCCTCGTCCACATCCTTGTGCCAACTTTCGTACTTGAGGGTGTATTAGCCTTGAAAGGACAAAGCTGCACAGATCTCCACACCCATTGCTAAATACTGCTGGTAGTAAGGTATGTATGGAATTGATACTAGTTGTCTCCTGAGTTTCATATCTGTCCTCAATTTCTTAAGCCACTGCATTGTTGGTTACAATAGGAAAACGTCTTGTATGTGCATGATCTGAAATAATTCCTCATTGATTTTCCCCTTAGGTTGGTAGGAAATTCAGCTATGATACCATTGTAATATCCCTTGCTAAGTATGGTATGGGTTTCTACTTGTTGTTGTTGTGTTTGTGTGTTTCATTGACTTAGAACTGTCATCAAACACCTTGATGAAGACTCTAATACTACTATTTAAATCCCCTTTTCTACTGTAGTAATGTTTGGAATGTGTTACTGGTTCAGAGACTATGACAAACACTTGGCTTCCATGTTCAGAATCTTCTGTTATACCTTCTTATTTGGTTGTTGTAGCAGTCCAAGAGTATTTATGGTTCGATGTTTTTGTCAAACTCTTAGTTAAACACCCCAATACCCCACTGTAAAGACTCTTTTATGTTGTTGTTTGTGTGTTCTGTTTGTTGTTAGGATTTATGTAGGTGTAGGTAATATTTGTATAGAGTTTGATCCCTCAAAATAATGACATTGAAATGTAAAATATACAACAACTATACCAATTAAAACAAGATACTATAACAACCAAGAAACACAACTAATACTCCGCTCTTTTATTAACTCAACCTGAACTTATTAAAAGATAGAGAACTCACAAATCTGTTTGGTTTAACTATGTATTAGGCTGAGAAGCTCATGCAATCATTAACACCTCATGCTAGAAGTAGATTGGTTCTGAAGCGACCTAATGAGACATCTCACTAGACTCCACGAGCTGTCATAGGAGGAACTTGGACCTGACTTAAAACTCGACCCTAGCTTAAAAATCTAGCCCCAAAAAGTAGTAGATATGATTCCTTTGACTAGAAATTGGCCAGCAAGAAAATGATTTGACCCTTGGCACTGTAGCTCTGGCCCAACACCCTAAATCGACCCCTTAACAACCACAAATTGGTCTAGCGAGAGTAGTATCGCTTCCCTCCAATATAATCGATTTTCTCTTAAGAGATTCACCCTCTCCTTAGATGGAATTCGACCTGCATACAAAGTATAGGGCTTGCACAATGGAATTCGGCCTCCACAACCAAATACTACCTTCTCCAAACCCTCACATCCCTACAAATAATGAATTTTTCCTTCTCAAGAAGACCCAAGAACTCTCTCTCTCCAAGTCGCTATATCTCTAAGATTAAGTAGAACTACAAAGGTGAAGCCCCAATGGAAACCCCAGATGAGTTCTCCTCTATGTCTAGCTAGGTTGGGTATTGCACTAATGAAACAAAACCCAAAATGGAAGGGTTTTGCCAAAACCCTTCCATTTTGGGAACAAAAACCTTGGCTCCGAGAGCACTACAAAGAGATCAATCAAATCATAATAACAATGAGGAAGGTGAAGTGATACCCTTCCCTTATACTTCTATGAACCCCCTTCTAGATCTTTCCTCCCTTTGACCAAATTCACATGAACATTAAAATCACTTTATAACCCTTTTAATGCCAAAAAGTGATTAATTGGCTTCTAGGACATTCCCATATGTTAGAAATCCCTTTCTCATTATCCCAACGTTTAGATCCTTTCTTTCTAGTTCCAACATGCTATTACACCAAGTTATTCCCTCATATAACATGATCAAAATAATACCTTTAGTGTATTTAATTAAAATATGCTCAATAATAACTCAAAATTACCGAAATCATCGGAATGCCACAAAACCAAGAAAGAATTGTGTGGAAATGATCCCGATGATGAAATATGGTGAATGGACTAGCCTGTGCCCCACATAACTTCTCCAAATTTCCCAAGCTCAATGTTATCCTCATTTTACTGCTCTGGTCAGGTTGACATAAACTCATAAGGTCACCTCTGACTGCAGGGCAGGGGAATCCAAAAATGGGGACATTATAGTGTCACTTTTATTCTGTGATATGTGCCTCCATAAGGAATATGAAACATTTGTGAATATATGCATGGGATCTAGTAAGTGGCCAATCTTAAGATGCTCCCAATATGGAAGCTCATAAAATAAATTTTTCCTTTTCATCCCAATGGGCATTTTCTCAACATAGGTGTCAAAAAATTCAATATAATCAAACATAGGTTCCCCATTTGAATCAAACAATTTCTCCTTCTTTGTGTCATATTTCCTATTCCAATCTGTCGGTGTCATTATTTCAGATCTTCAGGTTCTCTCTAGTTTACCATTGAAAGCATATGTAGTTCTTCTACAAGGGTGGTTTTCTGGGAGGAACACCCTCGAACAATCATACACCGACTTTCGTAGGTGGTTGGACCACCTAGCCTTTATAGAATGTCCAAAACATTTACATCCATGATACCCTTTTGTTACAAGACATGTGATGTTATCATACACATAGCATGTTTGTGTCAAAAATATAGTTGCACCAAATGAGGTATGCCAAATGAAATTACAAATATAAACAAATCGATGAACATGCTTACCAGATCAATCTCCTAGTCTTGGATAATCGTGCATGGTGTATGCACATATGCCATACAACGTAAATGACCTCTTCATTGGAATGGGTCTTGATACATCATATACATGTATCCCTTCCTATAATATCTTAAGTTCATCGATCAATGGTTGGAGATAGACATCCATTCTCTTCATTTGTCTTCTACTCGGGACTATATGAGCCAACATACTTCATCCATGCTCAATCAGAGGCTCCATACTCCATTATTGAATTTACTGGGCCATGTATCCTCTATATCCTTCATGGCTATTGAATCTACTAGGATTCACATAACTCCTGTCTCACTTCTACGTGAGGATTTCCACCCCTACAACATGGCTAATTGTTTGCAACAAAAGATCCTTTGAATCCTTGAAATTATAGGCATGTGCCTCAATGTCTTATGAGGAGGACCATGTGCCTTACCCTTGTTTTTTGATTTATGGTACATGTCATTTCCACATTTTGGACATATGTCCTTGTCTGCATATTCGTTTCTATATAGAATACAATCATTCAGACATACATGGTCTGATATGTACTCAACACCCAACATTTTCAACATTTTCTTTGCCTCTGCGCAACTATCGGGCAAGATATTGTCACTTGGAAGTACGTTATCTTTTAGTAAGTTGCAATTAGTGTACAATAGAAATTTACACTATCATTAAGCATGAATAAAATTAACCCTTTTCTTCCTTGTTTCTGTGACAATATTCCTTAAAAATTTAGGGGACTTAATGGCTAGTTACCTCAAAAGTGTCGAGAAACACAGATCTCACATACCATACATTGCTTTCAAGTTGTACAGTAACAATGTTGTCCCTAGTTGGGTAGACATTGCAGACCCCTATACTGGATAAAATAGAGGGGTGGTGGAAGTAGATTTCAGGATTTCGTAGAAGGTATATGCGACATCATTGTCATCCCCTAGTTCATTTTAGAATGCATCTAACAACATTCCCTCCATGGCTTGGGTATCTCGCAAGAAATCATCCATACCAACCTCCATATCATTGCCTTCATCCCCAACATGTGAAGAACTAGTGTTACTTTCGAGGTTTTGGATTGGTGACTTAAGATGTAGTGGGAATTGAATAGGTGGTTGTTTCAACCATTCTTGGTATTCTTTCTCTTTGATCTCTTTTCGTTTAGTAGCAAGCTCATGAATTGACATCATAGTGGCGTGCAACGTTAGATGGTGGACAAGTCACTCGTCATCAAAATCATGATTGTAAAAATATTGAACATTACATCGATAATATTAGTAGCACAATGTTTTAATATGTTCAAACATTATACCAAAAACTTATTAGAAGCATATACATTTTTTCCCAACAATAAACATGAAACCAACCGCATTATAAAACAAATGTCGAATTAAGCAATGCCTTTACATTAGTTCCATTGAAAATCCAAAAATTCAATTACTCAATCATATTTTTCTTACGCCCTATGTGGTTGTCTACATAAAATAAATCAAATTCACGGTGTAATACCGTTGACCTAGGGTGGTTGTTGGAAGATGACATGTTAGGATTGATAAGGCAAAAAAGTTTTCCATTTTCATCCAACAACTGCTTGCAATATCTTTCTCCTGATAAGAGCTTGTGGAATTTTGGGACCACGAGAATATCTTGAGCATATGAACTCGATCCTGAATCTTGATCTTGCAAAATTCAATGAACAATTATTAAACTACACATGCACACATAACATAAATTCAATGAGATAAATGAATTATCAATAAAATCTAGACGTACTACAATCGATGTGAGAGAACTTGAAGGAGTTCCAAAGATACATAATGAGACATTGGAATATGAAGAATCGACCATTTGATATTATAATTCTTTTTTTCCTGCATTTGAGCCAAAACCGTCATCTTAGGTTGCATATAACAATCTAACTTAAAAAATAACTTCAAATAACTTTTATAACTTGACAACACACTTAAAAAATAATCATTTTTTTTCTACAATATCGTTATTTTTTTCGCCCAACTATACAAGAAATCTCAATATGGATTTACAATATATGAAATAGTTACTCGATCCCTAAAAATATCCTCCTTGAACATAGAAAATGTAAATTTGATGCTCTCTCTCTCTCTACCTCTCTTTTGCTCTTGTTGGCTCTCTCCCTCCCTCCCCTTCTCTCTCTATATCCCCCCCCTCTCTCTTACATATACCCATCTATCTACCTCACTCTGTATCCCTCTCCTCTCACTCATTGTATCCCCTTCCCTCCCTCTCCCTCTCTATGTCCTCCACTGATGCACTTTATCAAACAAACACGCATCAATGTGTAGGGATAAACCAAATGCACCATTGCATGTAATTGAGAGAAGCATTGAAGTCTGACCTCCATTATTTCCCCCGTAAAGAGAAACCTCTGCAAACTTTAAATACAAATGTTTGCATTATGCAAATTTAACTGTGCTACGGTGTGTTATTACTTACACAATGTCCCGATACATTATTAATCACACTTTGCATCGGTGCGTTTATAACTATATAGTGCACTCACTGAAGCAAATTAGAAAAATATCGTGCGCTTACTATCAATACTTTGAATTTTATTATGAAAATAAATCGATGTGTTATACGTACACACCCCATCGATGTGCTACGCATGGTGTAGTTCACTGATAATGTAACTTTTGAAAAAAAAATAGCACCAACGTTTATCATGAATGTGTCAGAATATACAACGAAAAAAATAAGCTGGAATTTGAGTTTTTGTGTTTATAAAGGAAAACCCTATTCATTCTTTTATTTGTTTTCCAAAATTTAGAAATGATATTTGTGCAACGAAGATTTATTAACAAAGATTTCAAAGTGGGTGCATTTTTTTTAAGAGCAAATTCGAGGAGGATTACTATAGATCACATAGAAGTCTGTAGAGGAGAAATTTCAGGTATATGATTTCATTTTATTAATCATATTGATCATTCTCCTATTTGATTCAAATAATTTTCAGTGCATCCCCCCCCCAAAAAAAAAAGGTTTCATAGTTACCTTCAATATTGGAAGCCCTAATTTCCTCACTATTTTTTTGCTTTCTCCTTCTATATTTCACAAGAATAATTTTTTTAAGCACAATTTGTTTATAAGGTTTGTTTGTTTGTTTTTATATGGGTGTTTCCTATCTGTTGCAATGAACCCACTCATTGCATTGGATCCCAAACCATCATGTCATTGTCATTTTTTTTGAAAGGCCTTCGCGAACACTGATGCACTATGTACATAATAAGCACATTGACACGTATTTGTTTGTGAATAACACCACTTTATTTCAATTCAAATTTTTAATAAAAAATTCTTTTTGCAATCGTCGGTGCGTATTTTACCTAAAGATGCACCGGGGCACATTGTTTACAAAGCGCACCATTGAGTTTAAAATGGAAAAATATTGTTTTTATATGGAGATCGTCATTTCTTAAATTTATTCATTGCTCGACGACGCATAATAAACAATACTCATGAATCCATGCTTTTCTTAATTCATAAAGCACCGAATAAATACAAAAAATTGTAAAATGTTTTCAATTTCACAATGGCACTGTTATACTGCACCTGTGCGTATATGTATGGTTGACACATTGGTGCGTATAAATATTGTTGATGCCCCAGCGCAGATTATCTTAATATACTCATCGGGATCTTATTTTTTTTTTAAATATTAATAATTTTTAAATCTTTCCTTTTTTTTCGAAGGATTATTGACCATCCCAAGGGACAAACAAGGGGAAAACCAAAACATGTCGGTAGGGATGTCCAAAAAGTGTAGAAAAAGATGTTAAAAGAAATGAGCATAATTGTGGCGCAAGAGGATCCATCTCGACTACAATGTGCATCAGAGGTATGTAATCATTTATTTATTATTTTGTGTACATCAAATTTAAGTATTCCACGTAATACTAATTTTCAATTGTTTTGTTGCATAAAATAAAAACAAATAGAATCCATCCAACACATAAAACATGATGGTGAGGAATAAAAGAGTTGATCACAAACTTTGCGAGTATTCACATTTTCTACCTTTTTTAATATTTCATGTTTATTGTGATCTTTATATTTAAGTGATTAATTTACACTTGTCCATGGGTGTCTTCTACTAGATGTTAACATACAAAGGGGATCCAACCGATGAATTGATAAACATTGGGTTAAGTATGGGTTGTGAGTATATCTTGAAGAACGAAAGTTTAATTGAACAATTTGTAAGTAGCTATGTCGTTTAACTTCCCTCGTTTTCTAATTAATGAAAAAACAAGAAAACTTTATATTGATTATATCGATTGTGCTTTGTGATGTCATATTAAACATATGCAGGAAATAAATTATGGAATGCAACCAACAAAAGAGATTTTCAAAGAATTCATGAAGCATAGCTTCGATAGAATGTGTATTGTTTATGAAAGACTTGGTTCTAAGGTGTCTTTTTTAATTTACGCAATCATGTATATTCTACTATATATATAAATGTAGATATACTTATTGCAATTTATTTCTATGTTTGTAGATGGAAGATGAAGGGGCGGAACATAAAAAACAAGGTGATCAAGAAAACATTATGTTAAAAAAACAAAGTACAATATCACCAACAAATGATGAAGAAATGAGGCATGCATTCATGTAGCTCGAACAATGTCAACAATTCAACCGATGAATGACAATTATTATAATTGAATGTTACTGCAAGTTGTATGTTTTGGAATATGTCTTTGAAAATCAAGGATTTTGTATAATGTACTCGACATATTGTCTCAATTGCATGAGGACATGTTACCAATAAGTATAACAATTACAAATTGGTTGCAATTTGATTATCGTATTGGACCTTTATGTTTTCCCTTTTTACATGACAATGGGTCTCTTATTCATATATAATAAAATGGGTTTCTTATTGCATTGTGTTGTCGAATGTTGTAAAATGTTGCGTTCCTGAATAATTAATATGTGGATGATTTACATTGTTACAAATAACAGAGGTGTTGGATAACACATTAATGCAATCATTGTACTGAAATGAAATACCAAAAATATAAAACAATATTGTTATAATTTTTTGTATTATTTTGAAATGATTAATTGAAAATTTGTCAAAAACAATGAATTAAAATATATACATATCAATGCACTGTATTCTTTTGAATTCACTAGACAGTGTGTGCCATAATATAGATGTCATTGCATTTTGAGGAGTCATATGCATCGATGCATATTATGTTGAAAGATTAATTAATTGTCGAAAGTTTAGTTGTTGGAAGATTGGTTGTCATTGATGTCAATCCTTGAACAAGTTGCATGTCTAAGTAAAGTAGTTGTAAACAAAAGATAACAAGCTGCATGCCAGTTGCATGTCAAAGTAACTGTAAACACAAGTTAACAAGTTGCATGTGAGTTGCATGTAATTGTGATATTTCTCTTTAAAATAGAAAGAAGAGTCAATTGTAAATTACTTCTGTGTATCACTTTTGAGAATACAGGTTGGATATCTAAGGCAGTGAGTTGAAGGCAGAGAAGTCCAGTGGAGTAAGAAGTTTGCATGAGCCAAGAGTATGGAGAAGAGGTTTCAGACATGGATTCCTTGAGTATATCTGTGGGTTTTAGGAGGAAAAGCATGAACATTCACGGGTTGTAGTGAGGAAAAGCGTGGATAGTCGTGAGCAGGCAGTGCATAAAGTTGTAGACCTGTGAGGAAAAATTGTGAAGATTAGGGATCTAAAACTTAGGTCAGCTATAGGTTGAAGGTATGTCTTCATGTGTGTGTTAGGGTGAATATTCTGAAGAAATTAGGAACATGTATGTCTTAGTGATTCATAAGCATTTTAATTGGAGAACTCTCGTGTGAATCTTGGTATGAGGTGTGTGGGGTTGCAGTCTTGATGAGATATTGAAATCAGTAGTAGCAACAGATGTATCAGTAACAAAAGAAGCAACAAGTTATTAGTGACAGAGGTAGTGATAGAGTGGTCTACAGTTATATTTCAAGGCAATTGAACGAGGCAAGGAAAGGGGGTTGTAGCCTCCTTCTAGTTGTATCTGGAGAAATAGGAAGTTGGTGCTTTTGATGAATGTACTCTTTGATAAATAAGAAAATCATTCTGTGGTTTTTTTCCACATAAAATTCTGGTGTACTGTGTTTATGTGATGTTTCTGCATTGAATTATGGTGTTGATGATAAATTGAATGATCATAATATTTATTGGAGGTTTTATATTGTGATTAAAAGTATTAATTGTGTTCATACTACTTCACTCCCCCCTCTCAGTATTCCAACAATTGGTATCAGAGCAGGTCCTTCAGGAAGCAGTTTAACCACTGAAAGGAGATCATGGAATACACTAAGATTGGAGCACCAATGTTCAATGGTCAAAACTATACCTTCTGGAATAAAAGTATGAAAACCTTTTTACAGGCACATGGATTTGATGTTTGACAATTGGTAGTAGATGGATATACAACACCAATGACTCCCCCAACTTGTAGAGATGGAAAGAAACTCAACGAAAACAACTCAAAGGCTAAATGTACTATTCTGAGCAGTCTAATTGATTCAATGTTTGTCAAATCTATGCATTGTGATAGTGCAAAGGATCTTTGGGATAAACTCCAAAATATTTATGAAGGAGATACCAAGGTAAAGGGAGCTAAGCTTCATATTTTCAGAGCTAAGTTTGAAAAGTTGAAGATGGAGGAAGATGAAGAAATTGCATCCTACCTTCTAAGAGTGGATGAAATAGTTAATACTATTAAGGGATTGAGAGTAGAATTTGATGACTCAGTGGTTGTTCAAAAGGTATTGAGGTCTCTTCCTATGATATTTGATCCAAAAATATCAACCTTGGAAGAAAGAGAAGATCTCGGTACATTGAACATGGATGAGCTACATGGAATATTTATAGCCTATAAAATGAGAAAAAAATAGGAGAACCCAGTCACAAAGGAAGCATCTTTCAAGGCATCCAAGAAGACAAAGAATAAGCACAAGAAAAATTCAAAACCAAGCTATAACTGTAGTGATGATTCAGACGAAGATGAAGAGATGGCTAACTTTGTAAGGAAATTAAAGAAAGTAACTGACAAGTTTAAATGTATGCTTCCATTGAAATGTTTTAATTGTGGTGGTATTGGTCATTTTTATTCTAAATGTCCTCATAAGAATAAAGACAGTGATGAAGAAGAAGTTTCTAAAAGGGAAAATAAATATCAAAAGGGAAACAAGAGAATAAACAAAAATAATTTCTTAAAGAAACATTTCTAATCAAAGGAGGAAAGTTCCTCATTAGATGAGGAGGATAATGATAATGACAATATTAAAAAAGAGTACTCTTCAGGGAAGCAAAAAATGATTCTGAAGAAGGTGAATTCGATCTCATAGCAGAGCTAATCAGTGCATTAGAAGAACTCGAGAAATAAATAAAGAAAAAAAAGTCACTCGAGACAGAGTTAAAAATGAAAGAGGGATCTCATAATTCCAACTTTGAAGAACTAGAGCAGATGATCACGAGTCTAAAAATTCAAATCGAAGAAGAGAGAAGAATTGAGGAAATATTTAGAAGTTAGTTGGAAGAAAAGGAGAAAATGATTGGAAGCTTGGAAGCATAAATACTCTCTTTAAGGAAATATATGGTCATTGTTTTAATTGTGCTAATTTTGGACATAAAGTTGTAAACTAAAGAGCCTATGCCAAGAACAAAAGCAACAATGCATGGTACTTAAATAAAAGCTATCCAATAATATCTTATGAAGCATACTGCAGAAACCCAAACAATTTTGGTTCATTGAGCAATGAAGTAGAATTCTAAAAATGCAACAATTTTGGTTAGATAGCGAAGAATTGTGTTAGAATAAACGAGATGTGCTCGTTTTTCCATAGAAAATATAACAATATTGTCACCCAACCATAGGCACGCGGCCACCCCCAAGCACCTTTAACCTTGACTGATAGAATAATTCTGAAAGAAAAACCCTAGAACCAATATCCAACCAAAGTAGCGTACTTCTCTCCAAATCTAGTGTACCAAACAAAGAATCCAAACCATAACCAAGTTAGAAAGTCCAAACCATAACCAAAGACCAAAAATCCCAGTTGTAGTAGCTGCAACTGCACTCCCTCCCCAAACTTGCACATTGTTTCTGGTTTTATGGGTGAGAGAGAGTGAACAAATGAGCCAAGACGTCCTCTATTTATACTAATTTTTCCAGTGACTCTTCTGGCTGGGCCGACCTGACTTTCTGGTAATTACATTTTCTATTTATCTTTTTCCTATGGAGCCGATTTGTCTTCCTGGAGTATAATACCTTAATATTATATATTCTTCTGAGCCGACATGTCTTCTAGGGTTCTCACACATCTGTTTAGGGTTTCTCTTGCTTCTTGAAATATTCTAGTCTCGTCAAAGGTTACATGTAGAGGTTAATACCTCCCGCAACTATCATAATATCAACAAATTGTAGATTGACTATTCCACCCAGGGGATCAAAGAAAAACATTAGCAGTTAGATATTGGAACCACAAGAGATATGGAAAAGAAAGCAAAATCAATGCTTGATTTCTCTACAAGCCCAACATATGAAAAGTTATTGGTATGTTGACAATGGTTGTTCAAAGCAAATGATAGGTGACAGGAACATGCTTCTAACACTGGAGAAAGAAAGAGATGGACCAATTTCATTTGGAAATAATCATTCAGCTAAGATTATAGGTAGATGCACAGTTAAGCTTGGAAGCAAAGATGCCATGGAAGAAAATGTTCTACTGGTTGAAGATATGAAGCACAATATGTTGAGTGTAAGTCAAATGTGCGATCAAGGACACACACTTTAATTCGACTCAAAGAAATGCGAAATAAGGAAAGAAGGATTAGGAAGCTTAGTGGCGACAACTATAAGGACATTGAACAACATATACATTTTAAATGAAATTGAAAAGGAAAGTTGTTGTTTAGGAAAGTAAAATGAAAGTTGGCTCTGGCATATAAGAATGGGTCACATGCACTTTGACAATCTTGTCAAAATCAACAAAAGGAAGTAGTAAGAGAAATGCCTGAAATTTCAAAGCCAACAAATACTCTGTGTAAGCATTGTCTATAGGGAAAATAGACCAGGTCCAAGCTCAAATCAAAGGAGTACTCAATGACAAAACCATTGGAGATTGTACATACTGATCTATGCGGACCAACAAAAACAAAGGGTTTAAATGGTGAACAATACTTCATGTTATTGATTGATGACTACACAAGAATAACTGCAGTTTGCTTGCTCAAGAAGAAGTCAGAGGAATTCAAACACTTCAAGATATACAAAGAGATAGTTGAAACAAAGACAGACTTGAAAACAAAATGTTTGAGATCAGACAATGGTGGAGAGTTTACATCGAAATAATTCATGTATTTTTGTGGTGAACATGGAATAAAAAGGAAATTATTAGCAACGAGGACACCTCAACAAAATGGAGTCGTTGAAAGAAAGAATAAGACAGTATAGGAGATGGCCAAAACCATGTTGAAATATTCCAAGTTGGGTGACATATTTTGGGCACAGGCAATACATAGATCAATTCATATCTTGAACAAAGGAATGCTCAGAAATAACAATGATAAGACTCCCTATGAGATATGGAAAGGAAGACCGACAAATGTGAAGCATTTTAGAGTGTTTGGAAGCAAGTGTTACATCAAAAGAGAAGATGACAGGATTGGAAAATTTGGCTCACAAGTTGACAAAGGCATATTTGTTGGGTACTCAAACAAAAGATGGGCATACAAGTGTTTCAATATGAGACTCAATAGAATAGTGGAAAGCATCAATGTACAAATTGACGAGATCAGTGTACGAAATTCCAAAGAAGAAAGCAAAGACTCAGTAGAGTAGGAAGGTGAAGAGGATTTGAAAGAAGAAGAAGAAGCATAATCAGAAGAAGAAAAAGAGCAGCCAGAAGCAGAGAAAGAGGAAGATAACCATAAAAATCTTCAGATATCTCCCAAAACTCCTAGCTGACGAGTGCAGAAAAATCATGCATCAGAACAGATAATTGGGAATAAATATGCAAGAGTTGAAACTCGAAGAAAATTACGCTCACCATAACAAAGACATCTAGCACTGTTGTCCACGGTTGAACCCATCAATTTTGAAGAATCTAACATCGATGAACATTGGATCAAATATATGGAAGAAGAATTGGATCAGATAGAGAAGAATGAAACATGGGAACCGTTTCCAAGGCCTAAAGATAAGAATGTGATTGGCATAAAATGGGTATTCAAAAACAAGTTGAACGAGGATGTCCATGTAACCAAGAATAAAGCAAGGTTAGTATGAAAGGCATATGCTCGGGTTGAAGGAATAGATTTTGAAGAAACTTTTGCCCCAATTGTCAGAATGGAAGCAGTCAGATTGATCTTGGCTTATGCATGTTTGAATAAAATCAA
>CBVK0103874441.1:0-10692 GCA_900067695.1 Picea abies
ATTATGGTATCCAAAAGGGAATGATATATCTCTAGTTGCATACATAGATGCAGATTGGGAAAAAAGTGTTGATGACAAAAGACGTACAAGTGGAGCATGCTTCTACTTGGGTGATTTCCTAGTATCCTAGTTGAGAAAGAAATAATCTTCGGTATCATTGTCCACATCAAAAGTAGAGTATATTGCAACAACAACATGTTGTACACAGGTTCTCTAGATGAAATAAACTTTGCAAAACATACAGGTGGAATAAGATGAGCCTATTCCGATATTCTATGATAACAACAATGCTATAAGTATCTCTAAGAATCCAATGATGCATTCCAAGACGAAACACATTCCCATCAAGTTTCACTTTCTACGGGAATAGGTTACAGAGAAGAACATCAAGGTAGAATATGTTGGTACAAAATAATAGATTGCAGATATATTCACCAAACCTCTTCCAAGGGAGACTTTTGAGTATCTTCGACATAAACTTGGAGTAGTTTTAGCCCCACAATGAATGCTTTGTGAAATACTTAAATTATTTTTTAATGATTTTCATCATAGATTTACATGAGGAAGCACCATGAAGAGAAACATTAGTAGAGATCAGAGCCTTACAGACAATGGGAGCAACCCCAAGGAGAAGTTATCCTTTTCCATTGATGTTAAAGGGGGAGAGAAAAACAGAGGAATGTAAAGGAAGAGAAGAGGCATGAAGACAAGGGGAGTCAACATGAGCATGAGTGTTAACTACTTCTATGTGTTATGTCTAAGTGTTTCCATCATTGCCAAAGGGGGAGATTGTTGAAGGATTAATCAATTGTCACAAAAAGATTAATTGTTGAAATTTTAGTTGTTGGAAGATTGGTTGTCATTGATGTCAACCCTTGAACAAGTTGCATGTCTAAGTAAAGTAGTTGTAAACAAAATATAACAAGCTGCATGTCAGTGGCATTTCAAAGTAACTTTAAACGAAAGTTATCAAGTTGCATGTGAGTTGCATGCCATCATGAGTTTCATGGAAATTGCATGTCATTATGAGATTTCTCTTTAAAACACAAAGAAGAGTCAATTGTAAATTACTTCTGTGTATCATTTATAAGAATACAGGTTGGATATCTGAGGCAGTGAGTCGAAGGCAAAGAAGTCCAGTGAAGTAAGAAGTTTGCAGGAGCTGAGAGTACGAAGAAGAGGTTTCATACATGGATTCCTTGAGTATATCTGTGAGTTTCAGGAGGAAAAGCGTGGACATCCGCAAGCTGCAGTGACGAAAATCACAGATACCAGCGAGCAGACAATGCATAAAGTTGCGAACCTGTGAGGAAAATTTGTGAATATCAGGGATCTAAAACTCAGGTCAGCTACAAGTTGAAGGTATGTCTTCCTGTGTGTGTTAGGGTGGATATTCTGAAGAAATCAAGAATATTTATGTCTTATTGATTCATAATCATTTGATTTGGAGAACTCTCTTGTGAATCTTGGTATGAGGTGTGTGTGGATGTAGTCTTGACGAGATATTAAAATTAGTAGCAACAACAAATGTATCAGTAATAAGAACAACAATAGGTTATCAATGACAAAGGTAGTGACAGATTGGTCTACAGTTTATTTCAGGGTGGTTCGACGGGACAAGGAAAGGGGGTTGTAGCCTCCTTCCGGTTGGAGCTAGAAAAATTAGGGAGTTAGAGGTTTCTTTAGGTTGCAGCCTGTAAATAGGGGGTTGGATCCTCCTTCTAGTTGTAGCTGGAGAAATAGGAAGTTGGTGCTTTCGATGAATGTACTCTTTGATAAATAAGAAAAATCGTTCTGTGGTTTTTTCTCACATTGAGTTTCCATGTAAAATTTTGGTGTATTGTGTTTATATGATGTATATGCATTGAATTATGGTGTTGATGATAATTTTAATACTCATAATATTTATTGGATGTTTTATATTGTGATTAAAAGTACTAATTGCGCTCATACTGATTCCCCCCCCCTCTCAATATTCCAACATATTAATTATAATAACACGTTGGTACGTACTATTGAGAAAATGCACCGTCCTGTAAATGATGTAACGTACAATAATATTTATCATTTCAAAATTGTACGGTGCTCACATTTGAAATATACCCTGGGGCACTCAAAATAATTTATGTGTCAGTGCGTTATTGTTATTATACACACCAAGATTCTAAATATTATTTACGCACTTGTTATTTTAGTGTAAGATACACACCGATGCATACTAAAAATAATGGTGCTGACATTTCACCTTGAATATTCAAAATTTCACTACCCTTCGGTGCACATGGTAAAATAGATACCGGTATGTACTAATTACACAAGCACCGGGGCGCATGATATATTACACACACTGGGTCTCAAGATAACTTGATCGTTCCAGGGCTAACTATCACTTAAATGCATCGGTGCTTCATATGAAAACAAGGTAGAATCGATGCGTAGAAATTATAAGAGCATCAATGCTCTGCATACGACGAAAAAGGCAGAACCAATGCATAATAGGTATAAGTGCATCAGGGTGTTTTTTTATTATATTAAGATCCCGACCATTTCTATTATATTAATGTACCGATGCATTTTATTATATTAATGTGCCGATGTGTGTTTGTCAATAACGTACCTGTGTGTTTCGACAAGAACAATACTGAATAAAAAACCTTGGCTAAAACATCTGCAACCAATAGAGGAGGTTGTAGTGGAGGTTTTTTTGAAAATTTTGCCAAATTTTGTAACACTAAAAACTTCCACAAAAAACTCTACTAGAAGGTATTCTCCTTGTAGTGTTATGCACCAAGGCTCAAATAAGTTCACTCTACAACCTGTACAACTTACCTTCTTTAACCCCTATTATGTGAACTATATATGGGTTAGATTACTTTAGTCTGATGAGGACTTGTTGGTTTTTGAACTCCACTTTAGATCCATTATCCTCCATAATTGAAACTGAAAGCAAATTCTGCTTGAGACTTGGTACAAGCAGTACATTGTCAAAATCTAAAGAATCACTTGACTCGAGCTAGAAGGGAATAGTGCCAACTCTTGCTATTGGGTACTTGACATCATCACCAAGCTCAACCTGTACTCCTAAGTCTTGCTTCTTCATACTAAAAGCTAATTGTATGGCTGATGTCATATGTCGAGATGCAACACTGTCCACAAACCATGTGTTCTAACATAGGTTAAAATTCTAAATAAAATTTAGAATTTTACTAGAATAGTCATTTTGAGTTCTATTTTAGTCCATTTTTAAAATTTTCTTGACTATTAAAGATTTCAAATTTTGTATTATTTCTTGTTTTTATTCTTGTGTTAAGATGACTTTATGTTTGGTTTTAAGTTTTGATAAAACATAGATTTAATTAGAGTTTGTTTATAGTTTAACCTTTAAATTCGTATATAGTATTAGTTATAAATAGTTTCGATATAGATTAAAGTTGTATTAATAAAATTAGTGTTATATATATTTGTTATTACTTTAGGACTTAGTTATATTTATTTATCAAATTTAGTGGGTGCTTTATTTAAGTTTATAGTGTTAAAACTAATTTAAAGTAATGATTACCTACATATATATCTCAATGAATGTGAAGCATTGATCGAACAACGGTGAAATCGATGATTAACACAACTCCAAAATAAACAAGATTTAACGTGCGATGGCTTGTTGACTCCCAACCTATAGAACAAATATTATAAATTGATCTCTATGACCGAATTGCTCCTTTGTGGCCCTAGATCAATTTCAACTACCAACATAGTTCACACAAATTCATGGACAAATTTCTTTCAGAGTTGAATTTCCAGATTCCATAGGCGTCGTCGATATTATTTCAAACAGATGGATGGATCTTTTCCACGTGGACGGAGTAGTATTTTGGGGTTCTAAATCTTTGGAATGCTCGGAAAAACCATTCTAACAGTATTTTAATCGTGACCATTAATTTGTTGTCTGACAGATGATTCGGATCCATTCAAAAATCCATTGGGCATGGGACTGATCAACGATTTAGAGTTAATCTCATAGTGCCAGTTTCATAGTGCCATATCCCTTGACCACTCCGATGGATGCTTACCGATGGACGACTCAGATGTGATCACAGATCCCTGTCAAGAGAGGTCGATCAATGTTCTAGACTCATGCTCAAGCGTTGAAGTTTTTAGCCATATGATGTATTGGTGTGCCACCACGACATTACCAATGCCGATCCGTGACTACCATGTGGACACGGGAAGCCCACTAGATATACATGTCAGAACTTTAAAACTAGGTGACATGTGTCACACCTGTCATCTACCTCAACGCCACTGTGGACCAATGTCGAGTTGCCACATATTCAAACCAAAATCAGCATGATGTCATCAAGGCATTAGACAATTTTGGCTTTTGTGCACACTGATCAACGGTTTAGATCGCACATCATTGGTGTCTCTAGATAAACAGTTGAGATTAAATCTCGGACCTCCCTCGTCAGAGTCTTCAACTTCTCCATAGCTTCGAATTAAATTCTCCAATAGACGGTGTGGATTTTCTTCCTGCTTCTTTGATTGACGGTGTGGATCTCGTTCTGAAGTATTGTATTCAGAGTTGGATTTCAAGAGAAAACTTCGATAGGAGACTCCAAAAAATACACTATTTCTCATCTAATTCAGGGTCCGATGGCTAACAAATACTGACCGTTGATCTGGACTGATGTCGCTGATACAAAAACGAGAATCCATATTTTCTTCCCGGTTCTTCACCAAAATTAAAGATTATCTAAATCAACTTCTGGGTACAATGAAAATGGAACATAGTTCTAAAAAGGTGGATTTAAGTATAACAACCACGAACTTGGTGGAGGTTCGAATCATTGTATCACTGGACCAGAAACCAATCATTTACATTGGGAATATTTAAAGAATGGAGGATATATAAGCCCAGATAGATCAAGGAATATAAAATGCTATGGGGGTTTTCTCAAATTTGTAGAGCAAGATCATTGATTCTAAAAAAGAGCACATTGTTGCAAAATAATGACCAAGTACAGTGAAATCGGGGATCTACAGATCATGCTCCAGAAATTATGATTTTGTAATTATCTTTTGAAATTTGTTGGAATATAACCACTTTTAGTTATGAGTCGTGAAGCTATAAATTACTATTCAAATGGATTGTAAGGGCACTTTTGGAGGCCCTAAGCATATGAAAGCTTTTCAATAAATATTTTGTTGATAGAAATAAAAGAGATTCTTGAATTTCATTTATGAAGTTGTGTTTTCTTGTTCTATGTTCCATTTATCTCCATAAATCATTTTCTTCTAATTAGTTTGTTTGTACTATAAGTGTTGCAATTTGGTACAACTTCCACTGCAGTAAGTTTCAAATCAATTATTAAAGTTCATTTTACTTCCGCCTTCCTTCCAAATTATTTCTTGAATGCTTTGCCCCACCTTTCGATGAAGACCTTGGCAGAAAGCTTCTCTCAACAATTATTAAAGTTCATACTTTTCTCTGTTTTAATGTGAGAGAAATAAGATCCGCACTTTGATATTTTGTTTATAATTTTCAAGAATTTTCATGACACAGACAATGTTCATGTTATTTATTCTATTGGAAAGGAAGTAAGATTTATCTTTGTTGGACACATTACTTTATATTTCAATTTTGTTTATCTCAATTCTTCTTTCATACTATTGAAACTTTGAAAGAACTTTATGAATGAGATCCTATATTTAAAACTAGGGCATAAAAGTCTTATTGTAAATTGAACCACTTCTTCGAGATGCCTTGGCATTGTTCCTAAACAATTGGTAACAATATCAGGAACAACATCTCTTTGACACCGTTTCCAGGGAACAAAGGTTTGATATTTTCCTCGGGGTTTTATAATTATTTGATCTGATTTGTGAGGGTGAATAAGGATTAGACACAGGTTGTGTGGTTATTCACCTAGCGACTCCATTGTGTTTCCAATCAAAGTTTCAAGACTCCACTGAGAAGTGAGCCATGTTGACAAAAAAATGAAGAACTATTTCAGAATGATAATGTAACAAATGACAAGTTTCTTTCAAGATATTTTAAATTTGATGTTTGTTCCTTTGTTGTTCTTTCTTATACATTTGGAAAAGGTTTTCTATTATCGTGTTCATTCAAATAATCATAAGTTCAAAACTTCATCTCATATCTTTGAAAACGAAACTCTAGCTTCTTCTTATATTACTGAAGAAGATAAGCCTTTATTATTATTGTTCTCTGAGAGTAATGACCAGCCTACTGTATTGGTATCCTTTAAGAGCTTTCTTGATCAAAAAGTACAAATTCCTATCCTTTCAGAGCATAGTCAGTCTTGTAAACTAGTTGAGGATGATATTATTTTTCCAATTCCTCTAGTCTCTCATATACCTTGTGATGATCCTGCAAAGGTTCATCCATGGAATATAAACATATATAAACCTATTAAGTTTCCATCTGTCCTTCATGATTTACCTCCCAAAATTTTTAAATACCTTCCTATATTTAACAAAGAAGATGATGTTACGGCAAAAAAAGCACATGGCAGCCTTCAAACATTTCACAAATTGTTTAGATATTCAGCATGAGGATGTCTTTATGAGGATGTTCACTCACTCTTTAGTAGGAGAAGTAAAAAGATGGTTTAGAGACTTACTAGTTGAATCTATTACTTCTTGGACTGATTTTCGTGATATTTTCTTGTACAAATGGGTTGATTTGAAGTCTCATCATCAATATCTTTCTGAGTTTTATACTACAAGGAGAAGGAATAATGAAACAATTATGAAGTTCAATAGAATATTTGAAAATGTATATCACAGTATTCCTATTGAAATTCGTCCTTCTGAAGTTGTTGCCAAGGTATACTATGCACTAGCACATTATCATGATTTGGCCTTTTATCTCAGAGAAAGGAAGTCTCCAACTTTGGAACAAATGTTCATTGATGTTGAGGAGATTGAAAACAATCTATGGGATTGTGGGAAGCTTCCTAGTCAAATAAAGGATAAAAATCTACATACAAAGGAGCAAAGAGAAGAAGATGAACAAGACATATCAGATATGTATATTCCTTTAATTCATATTGTTGAGAAACAAAAACAATCTTTAATTATTCTAGATCAACAATATGTTAACGAGTAGGAAATTGATTTTTGCATAAACATTTTAAAGTGAATTACATGGTGAATAAGAATTTGTTGATAATGAATTTAAAGAAAATAATATTTATGAACATGTTAAGAATATTATCAACAAAATATAATTTCTACTTTTTCTCTTAATGAACAAAATCAGAATTCTACTGATCATAATCATATTTTATCTTTTGAAATTGATGAAAATATTCAAGGAACTGCAGAAGCTTTTAAAAATCAGCAGGAAAATATGTATATTCAAACAGATTTAGTTGCAACATCATTATTTTATGAACATTTTTTTGAAGAGGAAATACTTCAAAATTCAATAAATATTTATATATAAGATTTACAAGATTTATATATTCATGGTAATAAGGAAATATATGAAAGGAGTGAAGAAAGTAATGTTTATAAAATAGATTTTCATGTTCAAGGAGAGTTTATTACAATTGATTCTTTTTCACCTTATTTGGTTCAAAGGGAGACACCTCATAATTTAGTACCTATAGATTCATTTTTAGATGTCTCAATTGTTTTCAATGAAAATAAAGAAGCAAAGGAAGATGATCATGATGAAATTATTGTTCCAAGGTCTTTATGAAAATCAGGTTGTACATGAAGAACATATGCAAGAATCTTTTCAAGAGCATTATGAAAAGCATGTTTCTGAATTATAATTTTTTTATTAATCGACCCAAAAATTATATTTATGCTTTGGAAGATCATGTTGCAGCTTGCTTGGAATCGTCAAGTGGAATGAGTTTGTCAATATTCGTACATTGTAAGTATGGATATAAATTGCATGGTAATTGTCCATCACTCTTATGATGATGCATTCAATATTCTTGTTTTTCTTAATCAATTGCAAAAAATAGAGTTTATAATGAAAATCTTTCTTGGTTGAATTGGAAACATGATGTCACTTGATTAAGCATTTTAAAAGGTTAGAGTAGGAAACACTGTATATAAATAATCTTACATTGGAGCTTTTATTTCTAGTTTGTAGAATAGATTTGATTTCAGTATATAGAACAATTATTTTTCCAATTCGTACAAAGTCCACGAGTATGTGTTTTAGTTAATTTTGATTTGAATAAGTAAAACTTAATTCCCTATCTTATTCAATCATTAAATCTTTATAGAAATATTAGATCTAGTCAATGGAATAGAAAAGTTAAACATGTTGTTTTTTACAAAATTGGTGAAATTTTTTATTGCTTTCTTTATTTTGATTGAAAAAGTATGTTTAAGGTAGTCTTTTGAAAATTAAGCTTTGATATTAGACTATAGTTGACTAGTTTTCTAAAGGTTAAAATTTAATCATAAATTATCACATAAGTTCTACCTATTAGAGAAGGTATAGTTAGAATTGAGAGAAAATTAATCTCAGAGTGTTCTTTAACATGTAGGCAATACTACTTTATCTTATTAAAAAAAAACATATATCATCCCTTGTGTTATTTAACACATGATTGCCCCCACTTCAAAACAATTAAGTAATTAAAGACATATGGTGAAAGGAAATCCAGTAATGATTTCCCCCATCTTGTCCAAAAAGATATGATGAAAGAAAATTCATAAATTATTTCCCTCATCTCAATTAATGAAATTATAAAAATGAAGTAGTGAAAGAAAGTTCAATTTGGGGTATGCAGATAACTTCATTGGGGCTATGGACGACTGTTGGTAGTGAAGCAATATATGTGATATCTATAAAGGTATTTTCTACATATCTTTTTTATTACCCTATTATTAATTCTTTTTCAGTGATTTCCGTATCCTAATCTAATTAGGTTTTTCTAAAAAAAAAAATTAAATCATTTTAAAGCCTTGAGTTAAGACAAAATCAGTTAGAAAACTAGTATTTTAGCTAAGTATAGATTGATTATTTTAGACAGCTCTTCACTAAATTTTAATAAGGACATTCTTTATTAACCTTTCTTGAAATCCATGTTCAAGCATGTATAAAATTTGCATATTGACATATTTATAACTTCTTATATAAGATTTATAATAAGGAAAGGATTTAGTTTTATGTTTCTTTGAACAATTTTTTTGTTTAATCTTTTTCTCTGAGAATAATGATTCCATTACCCAATAAAAGGCACTTGGTCTGCATGTTCTTTAGTGCCTCAATCCCCAGATGGAGCCTAATGTTGTAACATAGGTTAAAATTCTAAATAAAATTTATAATTTTACTAGAATAGTCATTTTGAGTTCTATTTTAGTTCAATTTAAAAAAAATTCTTGATTAATAAAGATTTTAAATTTTGTATTATTTCTTGTTTTTATTCTTTTGTTAATATGACTTTATGTTTGGTTTTAAGTTTTGATAAAATATAGATTTAATTAGAGTTTGATTATAGTTAAACCTTTAAATTCGTATATAGTATTAGTTATAAATAGTTTCGATATATATTAAAGTTGTATTAATAAAATTCGTGTTATATATATTTGTTATTACTTTAGGACTTAGTTATATTTATTTATCAAATTTCGTAGGTGCTTTATTTAAGTTTATATTGTTATAACTAGTTTAAAGTAATGATTACCTACAGGTATATCTCAATGAAATTGAAGCATTGATCGAACAACGATGAAATAAACGATTAGCACAACTCCAACATAAACAAGCTTTAACATGCGATGGCATGTCGACTCTGAACCTACAGAACAAAGATTATAAATTGATCGTTGTTGGCGAATTGCTCCTTCTAGGTCTCATATCGATTTGAAATACCAACATAGTTCACACAAATTCATGGACAAATTTCTTTCAGAGCTAAATTTCCAGATTCCATAGGCATCGTCAATATTCTTTCAAACAAACATTTGGATCTCTTCCACGTGGCCAAAGTAGCGTTTCGAGGTTCTAAAGCTTTGGAATGTTTCAAAACATGTTACGACAATCTTTTAATCGCGACTATTTTTTTGTTTTCCGACGAATAGTTTGGATCCATTCGCAACTTCGTTGGGCACAGGACTGATCAATGGTTCATAGTTAATCTTACAGTCACAATTTCGGAGTCTCATATCCCTAGACCACTCCAATGGATGTCTACCGATGGATGACTCGAATGTGATCGCGGACCACTGTCAAGAGAGACCGATCAACAGTCCAGATTCATTCTTAGGGCCCGATGTTTTTATCCAGATGATGTATTGGTGTGCCAACACATCATTACCAGGTCCAATCATTGTCTACAATGTGGACATGGGAAGCCCACTGGATACATAGGTCAACACTCCAAAACTTGGTGACATGTGTCACACCTGTCAGCTACCTAAACGCCACTATGGGATAATGTCGAGTTGCCACATATTCAAACTGACATCAGCATGACATCATCGAGGCCTTAGCCAATTTTGGATTTTTTGCACAATAATCAATATTTTATATCACACATCATTGGTGTCTCTAGATAAATGACTGAGATTACATCTCGGACCTTGTTACAGGAGAATCCCCCCGCAGACAAGTGGATTTCCTCTTGGATACTAGACCCCTATAACAAAGATAGAAAGGTGCAAATGTTGAACACTGACATTCCTTCTAATGAAGCT
>CBVK0103874442.1:0-13761 GCA_900067695.1 Picea abies
GAGTAAAGGTATAGTTACCAGATCCTTCTCATTTTACTTTTCTTGCATAAATCTAGGATATGTTTGGGGTATTTAGAGAAGTAGGATACTTTTAAATGATTATTGATCTGCCTACATTGTAAACCCTGGTGTAGCCATAGGGGGGTTTTCCCCGCTAGCAGCTATACATTTCCCTCATAAAATAGGGTTTCCTTATAGGGAATAAAACCTAACATAACTTCTACCATCAAATCTGTGACCTTATAATGAATGGCCCATATTTACAATGAAATTACAATATACATTTACAAGGAAAAATTTCCTTCGGGGGATTCGCCCCCAAACCCCCCTACCGGGGGATAGCCCCCTGGGACCCCGCAGAGTGGGTACCCCCCTCTGCACTCCCCCATGTGGAAGAGTGTACATACTTCTGGGGTGTAAATACTTCATGGGTATAAACACGGCTGAAGGTAAAATACCTCTGAATCAGGAAGATAATCAGGCTCCACAACCAAAAGGCACTGTACCTATGGGAATGCCAACAAAAAATTGGAAAAAGTTGGATCAGAAGGAAAAGAGCACAATCTGTTTGTGTCTCTTATATTTAGTATTAGTAAATGTATCATGGGAAGCTACAACCAAGTCATTATAGGATAAGTTAGGGGCTTTGTATCAATCTAAGTCCTTGATAATCAAACAGTTCCTATGGAAGAAGTTGTACAGTCTGAGGATGAAATATGAAGTTTCAGTGACAGATCACATGAATTCCTTCAATACTGTGGTAATTCAGTTATTGTCTATTGATATTAATATTTTTGATGAAGATACATGTATCAATTTATTGTTCTCTTTACCAGACTTGTTGTATAGTTTGGTTGTAGCCATAGGTAATAATGCAACTACTTTAAGCTTCAATGATGTGGTCTCATCCTTGTTTTCGAAGGAGATGAGGCAGAAAAACATGGAAGGACAAAATAAATAAAAATAAGTCCTCAAGAGGGAGATCTTAATCTCCTGGAATATTCGTAAAGGCATGTTGAAGATGTGGAAAAGAATGACATTACAAGAAACATTGTAGATCCAAAAGTGTTGAGAGAGGGAAGGGATCTAATGATGCTCCTTCTATGGAAGAAAAAACCTCCATGGATGAAGGAGAGAATGTGTACTTGGATTATTCAAGAACACATGTATACCATGAGGCATGGTTGGTTGACTCAGGTGCATCCTTTCATATGACTCCTCACAAGGACTGGTTTTGTGAGTATGAAAGGTATGATGGGGGTGATGTTTTTCTAGGAGATGAGTCAATGGTTAAAATCATAGGATGAGGAAAATTCAAGTTGAAGCTCAATGATGGTAGGATTAGAACACTCTCTATTGTTCTACACATCCTAGTATTGAAAAAAAATTAATTTTTGTAAGTAATATGGATAGTGTAGGTGTAAAAACAATGTTTGAAAAATAAACTTGTAGGATGGTTCGAGGAGAAATGGTTTTGTTGAGGGGAGTTTGAATTGGAAATCTGTATAAGTTGTTGGGAGTCAATATTAGTGACGAGTGCAACAATTCCCTTATTCCTGAGATTGGAGTTGAAGAAGAAAAAACTCCTACAGTCTCTGGAGAAAAGACTATGTTGTGGCATCAAAGGTTGGGACATATTGGAGAGAAGGGACTTTGAGTACTGCACGATAAGAGTATGGTTGAAGGTATTTCTAATTGTTCTATGGATTTTGATTTTTATGAACATTACTTATATGGGAAGCAAAATTGAGTAAGATTCCCCTCTGGTGCTATGAAGATAGGGGAAGTATTACAGTTGGTGCATAGTGATGTGTTTGGACCTATGTTGGTTCTATCACTAGGTAAATTTATGTAATGTGTCTCATTCATAAATTACTTCTTGATGAATACGTGGATTTATTTCCTCAAGAATAAATCTAAATTCTTTGACAAATTTAAAGAATTTAAGGCTCTTGTGGAAAATCAGGCAAAGTGGTATAGCAAGGAAAAATACTAATCCATACACACCTCAGTAGAATGGAGTTGCAGAAAGGATGAATGGGACGCTTATGGAAAAATCAAGAAGCATGCTCAGTGGAGCAGGTTTATGAAAAGAATTATGAGAAGAGGCAGTGGATAATGTTTGTTACTTGGTAAAAAAATCGCCTTCATTAGCGTTGGATGACAAGACTCCATGTGAGGTATGGAATCAAAAGAAACCCTCTCTTACGCATCTCAGGGTGTTTAGTTGTGATGCTTATGTACAAATTCCAAAGGAAAACAAGAGTACGTTGGATACAAATTACGAAAAGTGTTTATTTATTGGCTATAAAGATAGTTTTAAAGGTTATAAGCTTTGGAACCCATAAACTAATAAGGTAGTGTATAATCGAGATGTGGTATTTAGAGAAATCAAAGATGTTGTCAAACATGAATTCCTACCAATGGAGGAAGAACTAGAGAAAATAGAGTTTGAATTGAAGGATAATGAATCAAACTCTACAAATGAACGAGAATAATAATAAGAAGAGTCTCATATTGTAATACCTCTCCATGAGATGATACTAAATAATGTTTGATAATTTAAACACATGCATTAAGTGTAAACAAAATTTTATGCTTTCATAGATGGAATAACATGCAACACATTGATAACTCTTACAATTTTTCCAATACTAAATATTCCAAATCTAAATCAAAATATACAAATCAAAATAACAAGATGAGATAAATAAGAATTTAACTTTAGGATTAAAATATTTAAATATAAACATAACAAAATATACCAAGTAAAATACCTCCTCCCTAGTCTATTGAATATGGCCATTTGCAATGTAGTCCTTCTAGTAGTAGGAAGATGATTCCAAACATTCTTTTTCCCACTTGCCCAAAGTGAAACAATGGAATCCTCCCAACCACCTAGGAGCCTAGCCAACTTCCTAGTTCCAGGAAACCTTTCGGTTTCTTGGCCCTCCATGCCTGTGACTCCAAGAACAACAAAACACATATGCTCTAAGGAGACTATCACAAGAAAAATATCTTCAAGTAATTATCTAAATTCTTAACATGATCCAACCTCTCAACCTTCCTTCATCACCACTTCATTTTCCTATTTATCAAGTTTCCATACCCGCTTCCCAAAGTATCCTCAACCAACCTCATTATTAGCCATCAACCTACCTATTCTAGATTTTTGACTTACATAAAATAAAAACAAATAAAAGGAAAAGTTTTTCTTCTCATGAGAGCTTATCAATGAAACTTGACAATTTTCCCCAAATGTACATGACAATCACGATACTCATTTAATTCATCATACCAACCATCAATCAAAGTCAAAGAAGATATTTAATGCTAATAGATATTTTTGTTTGCAATATAATTTACATAGCCATTAAACCATTCAATTAAATAGTTAATAATCTAGTTTAATAATTAATACATTCAATTAAATAGTTAATAATCTAGTTTAATAATTAATACATTAATTAATTCTACTAGTGTACATGTGTAGGGTATGTGTGTGTAGCTAGCGAACACATATCGTATTCATGTACTAAGGATAAACAAACATTGCCTCTAGTGCATAGTTCTTGTATGATCACACCAAGGCATGCAGGATAATAGATCAAGTAAATGCATCATTTAATGATCTTAACGAACAAAATTGCATTAAGTCATCAATAACTCATTATCACACTTAGATATCAAAGAGAATCAAAAGAGGGTTTTAAACATGGTAGGAACCAAGTGAGTATATATTAGTGGCACACCTAATCTCTTAATCAATATTCTCTACTAACATCAAAACATCCTTCCTTCCTAACCTACTTTTATCTTCCATCATATCCTTTCCTCCGCTGGACAAAGCTGGAGCATCAACTATATTGACCTAACACTAGATAGAACTCATAAGAGGAAGTGTCATACATCTCAACCAATCTTCCCTAGCAAGAAACTATCAGTCACCATCACACTTCTAGGGGAGTGTAACTTCATACAACCCTCCCACGACTCCAGGTTTCGGAGGATACACAGTGGAAAATACCTCCACCCCTCCTGATAGAACTAGGTTCAACACCCTATATCAAGCCATACTATGAAACTATTGTTCTTATAGTCACATCATCAAACAACCACTCTGGGTAAACTGTGTGTCATATCAAAACCACACTTACCACAAATCATAGCAATAATTGGATAATTTGGCTATCACATAGCTCATCAACCTAGGTTAGTTCACCAATAACTCATATCCATGTAGAGACATCACAAATTTCATATAAGAAACCATATTTGTATTGACATTTAATTAAGAAATAAATGTTTATTTATATGATTCCTTGCATCTATTATACATTCACAACATAACTTCAACTGGCACCCATGTATCAAAATTCTCATTTAAATTTGCATGTTTAACCAAATTACATAACGATCATCATCATGAAATCTAATAGTAAAAATAATATTATGCAACACATGAATAGGTCCATATGTACACCTCTTACATGCCTGTATCACTTTAATAGTTTAATTGAGACCAAATAGTTACTAAGCAATGAATTACTAAAACAAGAAAAATCAAAGTTCTAACTACGTAAGACAAAAATATGGGGTGTTACACATACTCCAATATTGAGGAGATCGATTCGAGAAAGAAGGTAACCATAAAGGTATACTCCACCTGATTTCCATTCAAATTTTGCTTTTTTTATTATTGACAATTGTTAGCATTTTGTTCCACGCTTGCACGTGTCCTTCCTAAAGTTGGGGAGTTTAGACCTAAGGTTCATCCATTTAGAGGTTTCCAGCCACTCAACTAACATTCAACTACCTTGTTGGTGTCATTTTGTTCCATGCTTGCATGCTTCCTTCTTAACATTGGGGAGTTTAGACCTAAGGTTCATCCAAAGTTGACCAACAAAAACCCCAGAGCATCGACATATCAATCATTGGCCAAGGCCAAGGAAGGTCTCATCTGAGATGCAAAAAGGATCACATATACCATAAGATCTTGTGACATGGATGAAGGCTAAACATACAAAGATCCATCAGGGCCGACATTCATGTGATCTATATATGACAAAGTATTAGGATTAAGAAGAAAAACAATACACAGACATATCTAAATAGTACATGGTAGGCACATAATAAATTAGAATTGTCGCATCTTTATTACCATAGTCATTCCATTACACATAGGCATACATTAAGTAGACTATATATGTCAGCCACATAACTTCATATTTTCATTTATATAACTCCTCATAAATACAACACATTGCACAATGTGCATTCTCTCAAGACTTCAGACTTATGAAAAACTTAGAAAGATATTCAAAAGCACTACAATATTACAAAAGGATCAAAGAAAGCTCAACACTAAGGACTCAATGAATCTCTTCTAAAACATCTAGCTAGCCCCATTTATGATATCACTACTTACTTTTTAAACTTTCTCTGCTCATGAGCTATGTCTTTTTCTTCTCTACTCCACTTGTTTGACTGACAAAATTGCCTCACACGCTTCTGACACTTTCCTGCACTCCACTTAGCCTTTTGGAATCAGGGCAATCTTAACTTCCCTGTTATCTCATCTTTTGTCATCTCCACGATCCCTTATGTTGTTGGTAGTAATAATTCGAGAGGATTTCCCGATGATTCTTTTCTTGATTCCAGTGTGCATCGTATTGATTTCTAGTGCCCATCAAAACTAGGAACAACAGACACTCTTTCTCATTCCTCACACATTACCTTAGGTGCGCACAAAATTTTTGAATGAGCACACACAACTTCATTTGTGTGTGCATGCAAAATGAACCCAAAAATTTGGCTGCCAACAATGATGATCCTAGAACTGTTAGGGAGGCAATGGATTCAGAGGATGCCAAACTCTAGAAAAAGACTATGGTTGAAGAAATGGCAACCTTGGACAAAAATGAGGCTTGGGATCTAGTGGAGTTGTCTATTGGAAGAAATCCTATTGGCACCAAATGCGTATTTAAGAAGAAGTTGAATGAAAAAGGAAAAGTGGATAAACAAAGCTTGGTTTGTAGAAAAAGGTTATTCCCAGGTAAAGGGAATTCACTTTGGTGAAATGTTTTCTCATGTTACCAAGTTAACCTCTATTATATTTTTTTTCTCTGATGTTGTTGGCACCCAGAGTTTTGGGTTCATTTCACGCGCATGCACAAACAAAGTTGTGCATGCTCATTCCAAAGTTTTGTGTGTGCCTAATGTAATGAGCGAGGAATGAAAAAGAGTGCACACCGGACCGAGTTTTGATAGCGCACAACATGCCTAAAATATTATTTAATGCACGTCGGTCCCAGTTTTGATGCACACCAGAAATCAAGAATATGCACACCAAAATCAAGAAAAAAATCATCGAGAATTCCTCTCGAATGATTACTGCGAGCAACACAAGGGATTGTGGAGTTGAAAACATATGATCTAGTAGGGAAGTTAAGATTGCATCGATTCTTGAAGGCTACGTGGACTACAGGAAGGTGCCAGAAGCGTGCGAGGCAATTTTTTCTATTGAGCGAGTGGAGCAGAGAAGAAAGAGACACAACTCCTAAGCAAAGAAAACTATAAAAGGAAGTTGTCATATCATAAGTCAGGTTACCTATATGTTTTAGAAGAGATCCATTGAGTCCTTAGTGTCGAACTCGCTCTGAGCTTGTTGTAATACTGTAATTCTTTTGAATATTTTTCTAAGTATGTTATCTATTTGAAGTCTTGAGAGAATGTGCATTGAACAATGTGTTATATTTCAGAGGAGTTATATAAATGAAGATACAAATTTTTTGTGTTTGTCATATATAATCTACTTAATGTATGCCTATGTGTAATGGAATGAATGTGGTAATAAATATGTGACAATTCTGATCTATTATTTTTCTACCATGTACTATTTGGATATGTGTGTGTATTGTTTTACTTCTTAGTCCTAATAATTTGTCATATATGAACCACATGAATTCCAACCCCATTGGATCTTTGTATGTTTAGCCTTCATCCCTATCATAAGAACTTATGGTCTCTGTGATCCTCTCTGCATCTCAGGTAAGACCTTCCTTGGCCTTGGGCGAGGATTGATATGTCGATGCTTTGGGGTTTTTGTTGGTCAACTTTTGACAAACCCTGTGTCTAAAATCCCCAACATTAGGAAGGATGTGCACAAGTGTGGAACAAAACACCAACAATTGGTTTTGTTGTCAGGACCTGAAAGTCTTTTCGGGAATAATTAAGAAAAGAGATGAAGTGGTATCCATCTCAGGAGGAAATTCAATATTGGTTGACTCTGAAAGAGCATGATTTTTTCCTACAAGAAACTCAGGGGATGAAAATGAATGTGAATAAATGGAAAGATGACTAACTTTACACAGGTATGCATGAGATTTTCTTTGTTGAATTTCTTTGTTTATTGTTTGAATGGATAAAAAGGAGAACTACTACCAATTCTACTATGTGGCTGTTGAAATCAATGGTTTGAGATCAAGACAATCTTGAAAGATTAAAAGTGTTGGATAATAAGTGGACTCGGGCTATTGAATTCTGTTTTGCTTGAGTAAAATAAGGCTGCATTGTTGAATTCACCGTGGAATACATCGATTATTTTAGCAAAGAAGAAAGAAATTTCACGGAAGGTTTGAGAAAGTGGATGCTGGAAGAGATTCCACTTTGTATAAAAATGATGTTCATGGAGAAAGGGATAATGCGCATGGATCCCAATTGAATGGATGTGTAAAATCCCCTAGCGTAGTGTGGGGGGGGGGAGTTTGCAAAGACAGGGGAAAGTCAGAGAGAAAATGGATTCATTGAGAAATATCCATAAATTGTTGATATGAGGGAGGAATGGAATGGAACCAGAGGAACATAGGAGAAAAATAGCTGAGAGGTACGAACGAAGAATTGAGATAGAAGAAAAGTGGACAAGAGAGGTGAAAAAGAGTTATCCAGGGGTGCATAGTGAGGGGTCGAGCCCAAGATGAAGATAAAATAAATCACACTAGGTGGAAGTGCGAAAGAGTATGTTGTGCCAGAGTGGAGTAGAGATGAGTATAATCCCATGAAGAGGCATGACATAAAGAATAGGGTGCTTGGTAGGGATACTAGTAGTGACATGAGTAAGGGGCTATGTGATGAAGTTCACACCCCTTGGTTGTTTTGGAGTGTTGCAAACTTAGAGAAAGATGAAGTGAAGAGAAGTGGTGCATTGATAAGAGGCAACAATGGCATGTAGAGTAGTAGTGCATTTTTAGGAGAGGAAGATAACGTGCAAAGTGGTAGTGTCTAGATAGGACAAGAAGACCAATTGCATATTTTTGGTGTGTAGATAGGACAAGAAGGTAGAGCCTAGTGTGTTGGCGCATCAAAATAAGAGGAAGATGGAGGCTCCCCTAGTGGTGGGGGAGAGGAATTGGAAATAATAGATGGTCTTGCATGGATGCAAGTAAGAAACTCTTTGGGTCACCTCATGAGAAATTTTAGAAGAATATGGACTTATCCCCGCTTAGTACCACCCCTCTTACACATTTTTAATCAAGAAGAAAGAACAACAGATAGTGAATAAATTGGAGTATAAGAGAAAGAAGAAGAATATAGAAGTGAAGAGACGAGTGAAGAAGAAGGTGAAGTCAACACTACTTTACCCCGAGAAGTATTGGTGTTGATAAATCAAACCCCTATAAGTTAGAGAGGAGGAACTAGCTCAAGTTTGAGGATGGAAAATCAAGACAATACCCTAAGACTACCAGTGTTCCGTGGAATAGGTAAGGATGATGTAGAGAAAAATTGATTTACATGTGAACCAATCTGGTCTGTGAAGAGAATCACAGACGAAGTAGCCAAAATCATGCAGTTGGAGACCATGTTTAGGGACACAACCTTGACGTGGTATATTAAGTATAAGGATACTTCACTAGTGGGACAGACAAAGTCCCTGGCCGAGATTAAGAAATATATTCTTATGGAGTTCCATAAACCTAAGTCAGAATCCCAATGTATCACATCGAAAAGAGAGATCAAACATAAGGAAGGAGAGACTGTGTGGAATTATGACCAACTGTTTAAAATTTTATTGGATAGGTTGACGTTCCAAATCCATGACATGCAACATAGAGAATGGTTTATTGTGGGGTTACTTCCCCATATCTGATTTTTTCTCACCCAATAGAAGGTGACAACTCAAGCAAAGGCAGTATAAAATGTTAGCAAGTTTGGCACAGGTGAAGTCACAACTAGTCAACCTAATGATGCAATTACAAGATATGGTTAAGAAGGAGGTCATGCGTGAGCACATATGGTGTACCACTTGTCGCTTAGAAGGGAATCATAGAGATGAATGCCCTGTCCTGCCAAATTATGTGGAAACATGCACACCCTATCCATTTCCATCTAGGAAGACATAATGGTATGAGATATGCAGACAATGGGGCCATGTGCAACCCCGTTGTCCAAATTTGGAGAAGTACCAGATGCCAACCCATACTCCATCCTGTAAGTTATGTATATTCATCGAGCATGATGTTAATAATTTCCACTCACTTAAGCTGATGCAAGATAATACTTGTGATGCATTCTAGGTACAAGAAGAGAAGAAGGGTGGTGAGTGTGATGGTGTGAAAAGGGGTGGATACCAAGGAGGTCCCCAAGGTGGATATGGTGTGACCACGACTGAGGATATGGTGAAGGAGGAGGTATACCCCCCACATGTTTCAATTGCAAAGAGATTGGTCATGTATCAAGGTTTTGTACCAAAATGTGTGTGCTTTACACATACTGCTATAGTTTTGAGCATGTCACAAAAGACTATCCTGACTTGTTGAAAAAGTGGGAATACAAAAATACCAATTGCAACATGGTGCATGCGGATCCACGCAAGAATAAAAAGAAGAATGAGGAGTTTGATTTCTGGGTAGTAACCCGAGGAGGAGTGAAGATAGGAGCATAGTTTGAGCTTGGTGAAAGTTCAGGTCAAAAGCTAGATGAAAAGATAAGGAAGGCACCTCAACCCCCTCCAAGGTTTGATGTTTCTCAACAAAAGTAGTTCTTGTGCGATGTGAAGAGAGCACTAGAAGAATAAAGAGTGTGTGACTCAAAGGTCAATTGAGTAGGCTCGGATCTAGGAATAAATGTAGAGGGAGACACAAAGGTCGTTAGAGGAAGCTCGGATCCATGAAGAGGTACAACGCGCTATGTAGAGGTCGATAGAAGAAGCTCATGTGTGTGAGGAATTGTAGTGGATGCCACAAATATATTTGGAGGAATCTCGTGTGCATGAAGAAATATAGTGTGTGGTGCAACAATCAATAGAGGAAGCTCGTGGACAGACTGGGATGTGACGCACTAAGAATAAAGAACATGAATAACAACACCACGAGGAATTTCAATGTGCAACATGCGCAAAATTCCTACATGACTTGGGTTGCAAGGAATAATATGAAGACCAAGTAAGTTATTTCTTGCATTGTTGTTTGCGACTGCTAAATGATCCAAAATTTTCAAGTAAGTTGACTCAGATGTTAGTTACTTGCATGAAGGAACAAGGAGTGAAGGCAACTATATCAGCTCCGCTACCAAAAAGAGATGTATGTCAGGTCAGCAAACAAAAGTGCATTAGCTGCGAATTTAAGATGACAATAGAACTTTGTGGCTATGACATGGATGGAGTCATGTTGGATCTAGGTTCCGACGTGAATATTTTGCTGAAGAAATCTTGGGAGGTGATGGGTAAATCGAAGTTGGTCTAGTCTCCCATCTAAATGTCGTTGGAAAATAAATACGAAATCTATACAAACGATTGACTATAGTAGGTGGGAATGAACATAGAAGGGTTGACTTTGAGGTCATAGAACTTATGGATGAAACTGATCCATATCCTGCATTATTGGAAATTGATTGGGCCTTTGATAATAATTTAGTGTTGAAATTGAAGAATAGGTAGATGTCCTTTGAAGCAGACACCCTACGCATGGTCGCACCAATCGATCCATATAATGGTGAAAAGTATAATGAGCCAGTACTGGATGAGGATGCACAAAGCTCAGTCATCGAAAAAAATATATAAGATCACAGGCTGCAAGAAGGACTACATCAACCCCACCATAGATGGAGAGTTAATATGGAGAAGTGTCAAGTTTTATGACATAGATTCTGAGGATGCCATAGATAGGTGGAAAAAAAAACTATATGAAGTGTCAACAAGGAGGTGTGCACATATCTCTGCAAAGGAGCATGTCGAATAATTTGGATCATATCAGTGCGATGGATTAAAATTGGTGGACACATTTATTACATGGATACAACACATCCCCGAACATTAGAGGGCTCATGCACTTGATACAATACTCCTAGGAATCCAAACGCATTGGTGGGATACACATTGAGAACCCTATCGTGGATGGGAAGCTATCAAGGAATCCATGCATGAAAGGTTTAGACCCAACATGGACATTCATAAATATATGTGTTTATGTGAATGGTGGTGGATATCCATGCATTCACATCAGACATGCCACAAATACTTGCCAAGGAAAAAAATAAGGAGTTAAAAGAAGGATTCTCTCCTGGAACTTGGGGTTTCTATCACACACAACAAGAAATCGAATACTATGCAAGGGAGGAATTTTACTACAACATCCTTGCTAGAAGAAACACCTTGGGCTCCTCCTTCCACTGGTAACCCGATTGAACAAACAAACAAAGTCTACAATAATCACATAGTCGTAGATACTTAGGAGATAAGGTAGGTAGGATGGATACAAGTGAAGAGGTTTTGCAGCCTACCTAGGGCCACTACACTTTTGTGTCATATCAACACCTATATAGGGAGGCAGATGAAGCATGTGCGGTGCCCCACAATGGATCACATGTGTTCATGTACAAAGATGTCCCTCTCATACTTTGGGCCCCATGGTCCCAATATTCTCACAAATCAATATGGTGATGTATATGTTATATAATACTTGCACAAAAAATCACTCACGAGGCCACCAAAAATAGAAGCCATGACCTTCCCAAAGAACTTGCATGTGTGGTGGTAAACTTAGTCATCATCTACCATTTACTACCTAAGGAGGGATATGTTTACGAGATCACAAACGTCGGTGGTAATAGCTCATGCAACACCCAATCGATTAAAAAGGTGATGGGATTTTCGAAATATGTACAGTTAAATAAGTCAGAAGTCAATGACGATTACTCCTAGCAAAACCCCCCAGTTGTCTCATAGTAATCACTTGGTAAATTTTCATTTTATCCATTAATACTAGTCAAATCCGTATAGACCTTCCTCCATTTATAAAAGGCCCCCAATATTAGTCGAAAGGGAACAATAGTAGAACAATGAAAATAACTATCCTCCCTTGTCCCTAACCATAGATTTTCCAAGTTCCCAAAAAATTAATTCCCATGTCCTCGTCAAGCAGACCACATGGCCAGAATATATCCAGGGTTGTCATCGACTGACAACCAAAAGGACCGACATTACCTCGGTATGTGACTTTCACGGGTTCCCAAACATGGATGGTACAAGATGTCCACTTCATCAATTACG
Organism: Picea abies; assembly: GCA_900067695.1. Classification (NCBI taxonomy): domain Eukaryota; kingdom Viridiplantae; phylum Streptophyta; class Pinopsida; order Pinales; family Pinaceae; genus Picea; species Picea abies. Next base: position 12,545 of record CBVK0103874442.1, read on the forward strand.
ATGTTCATGACCCTGGGAAATTCCCCACCTTGGCCTTCCATCATTATTCCTGCACCATTCGAAGCACAATCGGAAATCCATTATTTCTCACAAAAGAGTGGGCCCATCCTCTCAAATAAGTGGGAATTATCCCCTAATTGATTGTCCTCACTTTGGGAATAGCAGGTTTGTCAATCTGTGCATCCTTCTGTTACTCATTTGAATACATGGTGGGTACTTGTGGTTGGGGGGGATGTATCTAGTCGATGAAGCTGCAATCTGTCATGTTATATGCCTACCCATGCAAGGAGAGGATACAGAGAAAACATTAACTACTAAGTATGTTTCCCAACCATAAATATATGACACATACAATTCTTGTCATGGTAGGCATGGAGTACTCATTTAATAAATGAATTCCTGACCAGTTTTCTTTGCTACACAACTCATAGCCTACCAAATCCTGCGCAACTGTACCAAGGAAGAGTTCCCATTCAGGGTCATAATTGTAGTTGAAAGATGTGTTGTCGGGATTCAAATGGCATGGGCTTGATATGTGTTGAATGAATTCATTGATGACTACTTAGATGCCCAAAATTTTGGCAAAGAGTTTCATTATAGTTTGATTTTGCTACTACTAGCTATGGTACTATGGAAGCCTCCTTGGGGTTTAGAACAATCTATTGGAAGTTAGAATGCCTTTGAAGCTCCTTGTTTCTTATACCTGCATGAGAGAAAGGATCCTCACACCCAATATTATCACAATGAGTTGTTTTAGGAATGGTACCAACAACTCATTCATGCAACCACTTCGCAAGAATGCATTATGTGCACCCTCATGGATAGGTATGATGGTTACCTTTTATTTGAATGTATTTTCCATAATGTGCTCATCTATCCCAATGATGATTAGGGTGCTACAATGGAACTCCTCCATTTTTGTATTACCAAGAAATACATCCAACAAGGTGTGGTTGAATGGCCTTCACATCTTCAACCACTTCAAGCTGAGGAAAATACTACTCTCCAGATGTGCACTAAGCACAATCAGGACCAAAAGAAGGTTGAAGCCGCATGAAAATAGACACATTGTGCAACCTCCCACGGTAAGGATTCCAATACTGATGTGATCAACAAGTGCTCTCGAGACTCCCAACCCATGCAGTCACATGTTCAACCAACCCTAGTTGGGGCCAAGCGACAACGAACATACCCCTCCATCCGCAATTCCATTCCCT
>CBVK0103874446.1:0-16718 GCA_900067695.1 Picea abies
CAACCCCTCCCTTTCCCTTCCTAGTGGAGCTTAGTCCCCCATACTCTTTTTACCGTGGTCAGTCTACCCGTAACAATGTCTTAATATTAATGATATGAGTGTTTACATATACAAAAATAGGCTCATTGGCCTTAAGAATCTAGGCTCTTCAGCCTAATCATCACATAAACCTCCTAGATTTTAATAAACTGGCTCACCAACCTACAAAACATATTGACATTTACAACTGGGCTCGGTCTTGGGGTGTTACATAAAATATGTTAACTCAATATTGTAGAGGTTTAATATGCAGGAATGTAGACCGATCAAGGTTCCTATTCTTGTAGGTGTAAAGTTATCTATAGATCAGTGTCCCAAGACACAATAAGAGGAAGATGACATATCTCGTGTTCTGTATGCTAGTGCATTTGGCATTTTGATGTATGCAATGGTTTGTACTAGACCGAACATTGCACATGCAATGGGATGATGTATGCAATGGTTTGTACTAGACCGAACATTGCACATGCAATGGGATTTTTGAGAAGGTATGCATCAAAACCAAGAAAGGAGCAATGGACAAAAGTAAAGAATGTTTTTAGGTATTTTCATGGCACTAATAGTTATAGATTGTGCTACAAAGGAAGACCGGGATTGAAAAAAGAGTTGGACATACATGGCTTTGTTGATGCAAACTAGGTTGGAAATGTAGATCACATAGGATCTATAAGTGGGTATGTATTTAGCCTATTTGGAGGATCAATCAGTTGGATGATCAAAAGACGACCTATAGTGGCACTCTCAGCTACAAAGGTTGAATACATGGCAACCGCTCATGCAAGCAAAAAATCAGTATGTTTACAGAGATTTTGTTCAGTTATTGGGTTGGTACAACAAGTTGTAATGATACATTGTGATAGTCAAAGTGAAATATTCCTGGCGAGGAACCCAACTTATCATTATAAGTCAATGCACATCAATGTTCAATATCATTTTGTGAGAGACATGGTTGAAGAGGAGAAGGTGTTGCGAGTGAAGGTGGACACTTTGGAGAATGTTGTAGATTAATTAGCAAAATATGCTAGGTAAAGACTCTTCTCTTTTGTCCCTTTGATTTTTTTTATTAAAATGGTTGGAGACATTATTAATCATATCAAACAAATCACCCACATAGTTGATACAATTACCTGGTCCATCATTGTAAATCTCACTTTCCAATTGAGTGGCCTCTTTGGCAACCATACAAGTCTCTTGGTTATGTGGTATATTTCAAAGGTTGCACCTTGGAAAGAGTTCTTTATCCACCATATTATTTATTTCTAGAGGTTTGTGAACTCTTTGATTTTGGTATGTTGAGGTTTCCTAGGATAATCCAAACCAACACTTCTTGGTTGAAATCTGTTTTGTTGGGCATGTCTTTCCAAAAGGACTATCTTGTTTGCATGGCTTGGTTTTGTTGTTGGGATATTTTTGTTTGTTTACCAAAACTAACCTCCATCCTCTTCATAGCATAATATAGAAAGGTCATCATCTCATTCTTAGGACCAGTGGTGTTGATAATATTGTTTATGGGTTCACTCTTAGTCCTATAAGAGCTTGCTTGGTTGGATCTACCAGAAGCAGTTAAGTTCTTTTCAACCTTAATGACAACTTGTTTGGAAGATGAAAGTTTTTGAGGGTCTTGTTGTCTCAAATGAAAATTCATTTCTCCATCATAGGAATCTAAGTAATAAATGAGAATTGTTTGTGCTAGGGGTTTGATATTTTGATTCATCTTTTGGAAAATTTGAAAACTTTTCATTGAACTCTCCCATAGTCTCATTCTCATTTTTATTGTTTGAACTAAGGGCATACAACAAGTATCTATCATTTTTTTTCTCACCCCATTTCTCCATAAAAACATTATTTAACTCAACATAAGTTTTTATGCCATCTATAGGTAATGATATGAACCAATTAGATCCATCATATTCCAAGGAAAGTGCAAGTAACCTCACCTTTCCATCCCCATAATTTATTTGATTCCTTCTAATCATCCCCTTAAATTCTCTCAAATGATTTATTGTTGAAACAACATTGTTTCCTTAGAAGAGTGGCAATTTATCAATGTTTTTTTTTTTTTCTTAGAGGTCATGTGGATAACCCTGAATGTTTGTAAAATTAAAAGGCCTATTCAACTTAGCAAGCCAATAACCCATTATGAATTGAGTGTTTGGTACACTAGTACTCTCAAACACATATTGGATATCTTCAACAACAAGAGAGTCTAGGTAATATTCAAAGAATGGGGATTCCTTTATCATTCATTGGTGAAAGTATATTTCGGGATCTTGGATCAAAGGAAGAGTGTCTTGAGAGGATATACTTGTAGATTATCTCTGAAGCAAGGGTTCATTACATGGCGTTTCCAGATAATTTTATCCAAATCTCATCAAACTTGAATCTAACAATTCTAAACTTAGGAACTAGACTTTCTACTCGACAAGGACGCCAAAATGTTACCACGCAAACACTCACTAAAGAAAAAATCCTACCCTATGTAGGAAATCCTAAAGGAAACTACTAGGCAAGCCACCCACTATCACCTTCGTGACCTTACCTCTCACTTTAAGACTAAGCAAAGGATCCCCCTAACCTAAGGAGGGTGTTCTTGAGGGTCAAGATAAGAATCCTAAAGGAAACTACTAGGCAAGCCACCCACTATCTCCTTCGTGACCTTACCTCTCACTTTAAGACTAAGCAAAGGATCCCCCTAACCTAAGGAGGGTGTTCTTGAGGGTCAAGATAAGTTAAGTCGTCGAGTAGCAAAGGAGAGCTCTCTAACCTAGCTTGAGAAAGACTTTATCAATTTGACACTACCCATTCTCATGGTAGAATGAAAGCTTAAGTGAATTGTATATCAAATAATCAAATAATGAACAATATTTAACTGAATTTGATCAGATAGATGTGCTCATTCATGTGACAAAATTATTCTTGAAAAATGAAATATAGATTTTGCTAAATGAACCATAGAACCATAAGATGCTATCAAAGTGTGAAACATGTATGACCATGGTATTGAAACATTGCATCATTCAATCATTATATTATCAAACACCATTCCACAATTAAAGGACCATGAGCCAATGATACTGACTCTGTTTAGAATAGTTAAGTGTTATATGTTTGCAATCATAAACCTAAATAATATATTGTTGTTATAAAAGAAAATGAAGATAACAAATTTACTTATAGTATTCAAAACATCCCCAAGTGATCATGAGTTTATTACCATTTATAGTACTATTTTAATCAAACATGTACATTTAGGATGTCCCCAAAGTGTGAAATTATATCAAGTGAATATTTACCAATCACATGCATCAACAATGCTCATAAAAAAAACATAAAAGATGTCAATATTTGAGGCACATTTATCATTGTGTGTTAGGATATATTGTTATCATGAAAACGCAAAGTCTTAAGGTACTCAAAACAATGATGAAATCAAAAGTACCAACAACATTTATCTAGGAAAGTGAGCACTATGTATATTCTAAATTGTGTGGACTATACCAATAGAGAATTGTTCTTTCAAGTGCTCAAATGCATGCATGTTTGGATGAATCATCACCATAAGAGCCCAACCGTCAAATATATATTTTAGTGTATTCATCAATATGAAAGATGAATAGTGACAGAGCCCAAATGTTGAAAACAATATCCAAGAGATTGTGCATTGTATAAACTATATATAAGAATGTACCAACAATGAGAGTGTTAAGCTTAGTTTGATGCCTTATTATGTGTGTCAAAGGTGCATGTCACTTTAGATCTATTAAAGACCATACAATCTGCATAATAGTAATAAGAAATACTCATAACAGTCCCCAAATAGTGAGACATTAGCATTACAAACCAAGTTGTTCTCCAATCTCATGTATCGATTTGATCAAGGGTGTATTTAAGATATTAAGTATTCTCAAACGTTATCAAGAGATGATGTATCAAGATAAAATTTTGATCATTTTGCAAATTTGTAAACCCTTGTCACAAGTGCCAAAGATCTAAAATTCAAGATGTCTCATGTACTCAAGTGAATGTTAAGAGTTTTATTATGTCATTGGGTGTGCCACATCCACCATAAAAAAGTAAAGATCACAAATGAAAACCTTAAATCCAAGACCTCAAGCTTGGAAAATGAAGTTAAATGCCCAAAGTATAAGTCGTTTACTTAGTGAGTGGAGCAATGCATTCTTTGTAGCATCGATTTAATCATTATAAGCATATTAACCATGAAAAGAGCCAAACGTTGGTGAAAAACCTTGTCAATGGAAATGGAAGAGAGGAAAACCATCTTTAAGCCATATATTTCTAAGCATGAACCAAATAATCCACGAGAAATTATTAAAATTTGAGCAACTTTAGAGTTACTTTGTCAATGAGGGTTAGATTTGAAAAATAAGCAAATTATAAACAAGACCTATAACCCAAACATAAGCCAACTTCACAGATATACCATGAAACAATTAGCATGAAAGAGATTCAAGATAAATAAGATTTAACAATTAAATCAACTCAGATCTAGTAATCCAGTTCTAAGAGTAAATTGTTTAAAACCCTAGATTCCTCAAACAAAACAAAACAAAATGAAAATATGAAAATATTTTGTGAGAGAAAGAAAATAAAATCAGTGTCTATATCCTATTGGGGCTAAGGGGTCAACCTAGCACTCCTTGAGGCTTGTCCTTGCAAAAAATCTTGGGATTCTAAGCAGCCCTAGGGTGTTCCTAGAAAATTCCCCCAAGAAGGTCTTGGTGTTCCAAGATCTAGATGGTGATAGGGGTTGTTACCAACTCCTTAAGTAGCAACGAGTAGAATCTACACTATCCTAAGGTAGAAATTGGAAAGCAAATGAAGCTTTGCCAAACTTGATACTCTAGTTTAGATATAGAAAACTAAAGACTACAAGGAAAGCATTTACCTTATGAAGCTCCTCCACAAGAGCACTTTTCTCCTCTTGTGGGTCCTTGCTAGCCTTCTCAATCCACCTTCACCTAGTACAAGTAAAATCCTCTTGCTAGATTCCTCACAAAAATTTCCTCAAAGAAATATTAGGCCAAACTATTAACACAATAGAAATGAGGAAATGAGTCAAATGATATATCTTATTCTCCAAACTTTGGTTACAAATGAGAGCAATGTCTTTCTTAAATAGGTGAGGGGCCCTTCTAAACTATATATGGAAAACCATGGTTTGCATAATACCATTTGAAATTACAATGATCACGTGAAACTAAGGGGCTAAAACCATGTTCCCGAGTGAAAATCATGGGAAAAGTAGTTACATAAGATCCTCCAATTGAGAGGTTCCCACATAAGGTAATGAAGATATGACAAAGATAACACATGTGTGGTCCATAGGAGTGTAGGAAGAGGTGTTCCCTCCTCAAATGAGTCAACATCCCCATGATCTAGTCAAATGACAATCCAAAGGCGAAGCACCCTCATAAAATGTCCATGAAGTAAGTGTCCAACACAATAAAGTGGAAAATAGCCAGGGTCCAACACAATAAAGTGGAGAATAGCTAACAAACATAGACTGTGCCTTCTACAAGGAGAGAGAAATGGAAAGTGTGACCCAAAGTAGGATGCCTCATCAAATGTGCATGGTCAAAAAGGAAACAACCACCTATAACTAACCGGTCCATCTCTACGACAACCTGTAACAACTTTGTCCATGTTCTCAACTACATCAACAACCTCTTACATGTGGTCCATGAGAGAGAATAATGCACAAGAATGGACAATATGATCCAACAAAGAAAGGGTGCCCACCTAAAGCAGTGCATGTGGAAAGTGTGATGATGTGGCATCTCTGTCATCACCCAATGTATTGTCACAGATCTCAAATAAGTGACATGTATCCCAATGAAGTACATGGATCTCAAGGGAACATCACAGATCCCAATGTTCATAGATATGGTTGTATATAAGCACATAATTCCCAACGCAGGGCGCCCACTTATAGTGGTGGGTCTAATTTTTTTACAAGTTATTAGGTGATGTACAAAAACCATTTTCTTCTAACAACTTCAAAACACATATTATTTTTTACAAATTGCCTAAGTTTTACCTTGGGAGGACACATTTACATTTCACATGTGTCAATTTCTAGGACAAAATGCATTTCCTAGATCACAAGGTTAGAGATAGGTGAAAATGGTGGATAACTTAAGGAAAAGGAAAGGGAATGTCATGTGATGACCATATGTGATATTAAAGGCCCCTTTTACTGGTCCAACTAGCTCTAAAGAGCTAGGGATATTCATTATTTGTATATGTAAGACTTCTAAGAGGGAGATTTTGCTTAGAGATACCACCTCGACATTTATTCATTTCCCCTCTTACATTTTCTTTGATTTTTCTAGTCTTTTCTTTAGATATGCATTTTTAGCAGTGGACTTAGGGGTGAAGGCCTTTTTAATAAGGTGGCATAGCTCCAACCTTACTATTTTTTAGTTTTTATCTTTCGTGTTGCTCACCTCTAGCCTCTTTTATCTTTATTTGACTTAGGCTTACATTATTTTTTCAATTTGTTTGACTAGACCTTGCTAGTTGACATTTGATAAGTTCATTATGAGCAGTGAATTATTTTTTGTCAATGAGATAGAAGTGAGAAGGGAATGTTAAGTATGATTATGAGATGAAGTATGCTAACTCAAAAATATCACTAGTAGTGTGATTAACCTCGAGTTTTGATAACATTTATTTACCGATATTTATGTCCCCCATGGTACTACGAGGCAAAAAATAAAATTGTTAGTGTTATGAAGTGTTATTGGATTAGACTTTATTGTTACCATGTTCACAACAAGCTTAGAAAATATAGCACCATGTCTAAGTATCAAACCGATCCAATGATAGTATAACCATGCATAATGAAAGCATAGTGCATCTATCTAATGAGGTGTGCAACTGGATAAAACCAATATACCATGGTTGAAGTGGCTAATTGATGGAAGTTGAGTCACCATGTGACTAACAGATAATAAGGAGAAAGTTTGCATATGAAGGGCATGAACAAGAGATCTCATGCGAGCTGTAACATGCCACACTGGTTTATTGGTGACTATGGGATTGTTATCCTTGAAGGGGTAACAAGTATCTCATCAACATATGAATTGTGGTGTAATCGTTATATTATGGAGGTATTATTGGCTTCTTTTGATACATATTCAAAGTATTATATTTAAAGAAATACATATATGATTTTTCTTGAGCTTGATTACAATTCCAGGTCTATAAATAGACTTAGAATTAAAAAATTTACAAAGCAAAAAATACAACAAAAAAAAACTACAAGCAACAAGGAATAGATGCAACCCTGACCCAACAAACTATACCTCTATGCCAAGCTCATATCCACCTACCCAACAAACTATACCTCTGTGCCAAGCTCATATCTACATGCTCCATCCTACAAATCTAGTTGAAGTGGTTTGGGCTTTCATGTGTTCCACCACAAGTATGAAGGCACTGAAATTAGAATGTAAGAAGACTAGACCAGTGGAAGAAGCAATGCCTTACCAACTGCCACTGCCACAACCATAGGGAATCCCTTAGCAACTACTACTGCGACCTTCATCACCACAACCAACACCTTACCAGTTGCTATCGTCGTTGTCACATTAATGAAATATTAATGTGATTCTATAATTTTATCAACACCTAAATAATAGGCCTAATAAATTAAGCAATTCACCCAATCAAATAATTTAATTTTGTTATTTTAGGAAAAAATTAAAATTCAAACAATTGTGAGAATAAAAATAACCTTACACAAAGGATATCTACTCCATCAATCTTCTTACCCCAATTACAAATTCAATTATTTGAATTTTTGAAATATTAAAAAAAATTGAAATTAATAATATTTTATGAAAAACATTAAACATTGCACATTCAACTATTTGAATTTTTTGAAATATTAAAAAAAAATTGAAATTATGAGAAACTAGAAAAAAATTATTAAAGAGTGGGGAGGTAATGGAAGGTCAAACACCTTTGACTTTTTGAAATATTGATTTTTTTAAATGAACAATAATTTATGAGAAACATTACAAAATAGCAAAAACTTTATTTGGGGAGGTAATGGAAGGTCAAATACTTTTGACTTTGACTCGAACAAAGACTAATAAGTCTGAAAGAGCAAATACATGATTGATGATCATGAAGATTTATGGAAGTGCGTGTTGTTTTATTCATCAATTATTTTAATGGGCCTATAAAGGTAAAGTAGTATAGAAATTGTGGGATCTAATTGTTAATTTTGTCTTAAATCTGGTAAGAAATTGTTGGATCTGTAGATTTGAGTGGCTAAGTTTGTATAATTCAAATGATCAATGGTTTTTCAGCACGCTAAATTTATTTATGTATTCAAAAACACAATTTAAACAACACAAAATTGTAATTTCATCCAAATTTATATCATCGATTACGACGAAAAGGCCAAAAACGTTAGACAAACTTAAGTGAGATATTTCGCCTAATCCATTGGAAAATATAAAAAACTGTCCTTTCAACCATGCAAATAATATCGTTAAAATTGAAACAATCCAGTGAAAAATATGAAAAACTGTCCTTTCAACCATGCAAATAATATCATTAAAATTGACAGCTGTGAAATTTGAACCCACGCCCTTTCGGACCAGAGCCTAAATCTGGCGCCTTAGAAGGCCATACTATTTTTTGGACATGTGGCCATACTAGTTTTTGGATATCTGGCGCAGTGGTTTCCCTCTTGGGCATTGCGACCATGTGGCTATTTGCATCTTAGACAACTGTACTCTTTTTGAAAGGAATCAATACATTACTCTAACTTACAAAAAAAATTAAAAAAATGACAAAAATGAATTCTGAAGGTGATTAGTGTTAAAAATGAATTTCGAAGGTGATTATTATTAAAAATAACAACTAGTGTTAAAAATGACAAAATGCTCTGAAACTTGCACCTTTTGTCGCCTTTCTTCCATAGCCGCGGCCATGGAGGCTGAGGGAGGGGCGCCGAAGGTGATTAGTGTTAAAAATGAATTTCGAAGGTGATTATTATTAAAAATGATAGGTAGTGTTAAAAATGACAAAAATAAGGTAAATATTGTTACATTTATAAATGACAAAAATAAGGTAAATATTGTTACATTTAAAAATGACAAAAATAAGGTAAATATTGTTACATTTAAAAATGACAAAAATAAGGTAAATATTGTTACATTTAAAAATGAATTCCTAAGGTGATTGGTGTTAAAAATGATAAAAATGAATTACGAAGATGATTTGTGTTAAAAATGACAAAATTGAATTTCGAAGGTAATTATTATTAAAAATGACAGCTGTGGGATTTGAACCCACGCCCTTTCGGACCAGAGCCTAAATCTGGCGCCTTAGACCACTCGGCCAAACTGTCGAATAAATTTGATTTATATTTGTTTTTAAACATGAAGTAACATGGTCCAAAATGAAAGAGAATGAAACAAACTTTTCTTCTCATTGATAAATTCATGGAAAGTTTGATAAAAGAATCTCAACTTCGGACATTATATTATTATCTCTATCTCTTTTTACGACACTTCAACAGAAGTCTCCAGGTAATTCTATAATTTCATTCACTTTTCTATCAACGTCCGACCTTAGCTCAGTTGGTAGAGTGGAGGACTGTAGTATGGGGAGAAATCCTGGTTGGCATCCTTAGGTCGCTGGTTCGAATCCGACAGGTCGGAGTTTTTGCTTTGCAAGCTAGTAAACGGCTGAGAAGAAATGTAAATGGCCGTCCTCAAACAGGAGGTAAAATACCATATTTCTTAACCAGTAGTCAGGCCCACCATATCTACTTAAACGAGCAATTCAAAAGAAAAATTACCATTGGTCTATCCTACTACACAACGAACTCAATCCAAGACCCACATAATAGCCCTTTCGTTTGAAAACGATGTGCACTCCCTTTCCAAGGTTTCACAAAACTAATACTTGCAAGTATGACCCTTACCTACCTCTCTCCCACACCCATGCTAACCTTGTCAACACATGATATACATCCCTAGAGTCCACTTATACACCTTCAAACCATAGCCATGCTAACCTGGTCAACACGATATACATCTCAACACATGATGTACATCCCTGTAGTCCACTTATACACCTTCAAACCACACCCATGCTAACCTTTTCAACACATGATATACATGCATGGAGTCCACTTATACACCTTCAAAGAGAAAGCAATACATGCACTATCCCTTTTCTCGGAGTCCACTTATACACCTTCAAAGAGAAAGCAATACATGCACTATCCCTTTCCTCTGGAGTCCACTTATACACCTTCAAAAAGAAAGCAATACATGCACTATCCCTTTCCCCAACTAGAGTCTATCCCTTTCCCCAATTGGTGTCCACCTCCTTGCTAACTTAGGGCAACATCAACCACCACTTCTCCACCTCTTCCACCATCTCATTCAGTAGCCATTAACACATTTGAAAATAATAAACCACCTTCAGCCACATTAGTTATTGAAGAGCACCCTAACCTCACCACAGTTCTTCTTCAAAACAAACTTGTTGATTAAATGGAAATTAGTGGGTGCATGTGCATACAATTGGAGAAACATGGTAGCTATTATGGTTTTTTTGTTCATCAAGGTTGAAGAATCTAAGCATATAGACCCGAATTCCTCATACCTAAATGTCACGGTTTCTTTGAATGTGGTGCACACTTATTCCTAGAGGTAGCCAACACGACTCTCAACATGTATTTCAAAATCTTCAAGACCAAACTACATTTTGGAGGTTGGAAGATTAAGGACTAATGTGATGCAATTATGAGTGATGTAGAAGTCACAGTCCAAAAGGTCCCAAGTGTTGTGTTTGAATTCTCTTATGCTTAAATGTTCATCTTGAAATTTTGGCAATTACAAGGCTCAAAGGACACCATTATGCTATGCCTCAAGGTATTGAGGGAGAGTTGGTATATGGGGCTACATGTTCATTAGGATTGCATTCCACTAACATGAAATATGTTCACCTCTATATGTGGTTTCAATGTTGAAGCTAGCATCACTTGTGAGGCGAAAATATTCTTTAGTCACAACACAAAAGACGGGTGCATGAGTATCGATGCTTGTCATCTCACTGTTTGATAAGGAAAGAAAGAGCAAGAAAAGAGTGCAAGAAAGTTGAATGAGATAATAAGGAGTGAGAGAGTAAGACAACAAAGAAAGGGGAAGTGGAGTCAAAGTGAGGCTTTATAGCCCCTAACGCAGATCCCTTCCACAAATGTTGCATATCTTCTATCTTCAAACTTTATTGTTTCTCGAATCAAGTATATTAACTAGTAGATTTCTAGAGTATTGTACGATGAAGTAATGGGAACCATTAGTAGCCATGGTAGCATTGAGTCAGTAGATAAAAGTTAATATTGTATAGGCATTAACTTATCGAGTTACTAGGAGAGTTGGGTGGGGGATTTGTATGGGGCCATTCAACATTAACTTATCGAGTTACTAGGAGAGTTGGGTGGGGGATTTGTATGGGGCCATTCAACCATCTAGATCTAATTCTACATTTAGTGGACTTAGTATTGATAGCAATGCGACTCATTGACTCTCTCGAGAATGGTGCTTGGTCATTGGTTAGTTTATCTGATGTGGCACTAAAGTGGCATCATGTAATTTGTGTAATGGGATCATGACCTCATATGTCTTTTTGTTTGTCATGGATGATTTCATTAGAACAAATGCTAATCATGAAAGTTGTGATGATAAGTTCAATGGATGAAGTAGTAAGTATCAGTGTAAGTCTGGCATTGGGATGAGGTAGTGAGCTAATGTTGGTCATGGAGAGTAACATGTAGTGCTTGACACTGATGTGGACTATGATAAGACAAACCATGGCTAGGGTAGAACACAGGTGCAATCCATTGTTATGTCAAAAGGCCTAGAATGCAAGCATCAAAGGACTAGTGGAGTGGAGTGCGCACAATCTGATGGTGCTTCATTCACACAAGTAAATATGATTTGAACAAGAACATATTGAACCATGGTGTGCACGTGGGTTACTTGTTGTAAGGTGAGTCCAAAGTTGTTGTGCAATATCCATGTTTCAAGTATTGTATGGTTCCTCATTTGTATTATTGTGATAACATACTTAAATTATCTTGAGTAGTGGGACTCCTACCTTACACCTTTGTAACAACTATTTCATAAAATTTGGACTAAACGAATTAGATATTACCTTAATTCGGTTGAGTATTCAATCAAATTTGCATTGTCCAAGTTGGTCCACTACCTAGTACACAAACCTCCTTAGGTTTGATCCTCTGATCTCCCTAAAGCCCCAAAGGATAGGAAAGAGGGTGGCAAACCACATGAGCTACAAGGTCATGCTCTCTTTAAGACTCCATTAACAAAGGGAAATTGGATGAACTACACCTTATTATACCTAACCACATTTTGTGTCCCCAAAGGCACGTCCTTCCATACAAGCCTTAAATTCATAAACTATTGGGTATGTGTTATATTTTTGCATCTGTTTTTAGTGGTTTTTCAGCATATGGTTTTCGTCGATGGTTTTCTAATTCTAGTTTAGGAATTATGGTTGTTGACAAATCTAGATCAATGGATTAGGGGTTTTGGATGTCATGAGATCATATATATATATATATATATATATATATAGGTTTGTAAACAATGAAGATATATGATGAATAGAAGATTAGAGGTCTGACTCTAAACAGGTTGTTGGTTTTTTTGGTTTGGGTTTCTAGGGTAAAATCTATGTGTAATGTGTGTGTGCCATTGTGTGTATAAGAGACAGAATTAAAATCGTGCTTTCTCAGACTCATATTAATAGTTGATCATGAGTTTGATGAATCATATTGTTCATTCTATTTCTCACCGGCCGCGACTGCAACAACAGCCTAAAGTATATCAGTATTATTTAATCCAACTTTTAATTATCGTCTGAGGTTATCTTAGTTGGTTGAGCGGAGGACTATAGTAGGATGAAATAACTAATTTATAAAGCACTACTTGGCTTGTGGGGGAATTCCACATTTTGATCTCCAACTATTAATTTAAAGTGCACTACTTGGATTGTGGGAGAATTCCACAATCTAATCTCAATATGTTGGTATACTCTACTAAGATTAGAAAGTAATTGGATGTTTTGAATGTGTTGTGGGCAACCCAACAAAGATCCACTATAAAGTCATAAAATTTCTAAGTCCCAACAAAAGTGGATTATAGAGTTGAAAAAGTTCAACATTGAAGATATGATGTAAGTTCTAGTGATATTAGTATATCTTGGATGAATGATAACGTCGATTTTTCTCCATGAGTGGAATAATGATGTGATTGTCAAAAATGTATTTGAAATGTTATGAAGAAATATTGTTAAATTTAAATGTTTTAAAGGTAATAAATATATCATCAAATCAAATATTGATATTAATTTTTAGAAAAGATTATTTTATAGAAAAATATGATGTAAAAATATTGTATTAAAGCATTTTAACTTAGTAAATTGAGTTTTGATTATTTTTTAAGTGGATGATTATAGATATAGAATATGATTAATGTTAATTGTAATTGTAATGATGTTCTTCAAATATTTGAAAGGTATATTTTGTTTACATAAGTTGTTATTCCATTTTTTTTATTTCTTCCAAATTAAAATTTAAATAAATTAAAAAAATCATAATTTTTATTCTTAAAAAGAAAAGAAAAATACACACTGGATACTTTTCACACATTTCAATATCTTCCCTTTTCACACATTTCAATATCTTCCCTTAGATAGGATTTTACATAAAAAAAAATATCAATAAGGTTAGACATAACTAAGTGCATGATAAAGGGTCCTTACAAAAGCTTCAAAAGTATCATCATGGACATAAAAGTCAGTGTCTATTAATGCCTTTACACATATAAAAAAATATAGCATAAATGTAGACCAAATTCCATGAAAAAACCTTCAACAAAGTCTCAATATCTCATCTCAGTATCTCTTTGCTTTATTTTTAAAATATAGAACTAGAATTTAACAGAAACATCTCTAAAAACTAGCAAAAGATCAATCCAAATATGATCAGAATAGATATGTAAGTGAATGAATAGTAGACTACCCATATCACGTATCTTATCACATATCTCGTCACCTAATTATATTTTAATTTGCATTCCTACACGGAAATCATAAGCAATTATAAAAATAGTAACATAATTAACATTGCCCATGACAACTCATCAAACACTCTTGAATTCATTCAACCATTTGAATATATAATTCATATTTTTTTCTCATACATTGATTGATAGTAGATTATACATGGCAATTACATTACAACTTGCATACACAATCATTTTCCATACAAACTAATTACATTACATCCATGTTCTGGTTATTTTGAGGACACCCATAAATCCCATTACATCTATTTTACATAGTTGGATATTAACATACAAAACATAGGTACAATTAAACCTTCTATATTACCATAGGTTGTCCCACTTCCCTCTGGTGCTCCAACACAGGTTGGTCAAGAAATCTCTAATGTTGGGAATTAGGGAATATCAATTGTAACAAGTACACATATTCTCAACGATGATTTCTGCATACATGCAAGTGAGTAAACAATGGCGTCAACATATCATTCTTGGTAAGATGCACATTCTAGCACTAGCATACCAACATCCCCCACAAACATTGTTCAACCATTATAGAATGAATGAAACAAATTGTTTTCCTCAAAGGTTGTCCTGTAACATCCCAATTTTAATCCCCATACTAGTAATATAAATGTGTACATGATGAATGAATATAAGATGAACAAATGTAATTTCCTTTTTTTTAAAGTATCATGAGTTGAACCATCACATCCTTTTAGACCAAGCCTTTGAACTCATCGGGTCCTTTCTTGAGTTAGCTTTCTTTGAACTCATCGAAAACCTTTCGATGTCACTTAGCTCAGCCATGTCGGGTGAAAAGAGAGTGGCCCACCTTCCATCCATCTTACCAGGTGAGTGAGACTTTCCTACCAACTAGTTGGCTTAAGTGGGNNNGTGAGTGAGACTTTCCTACCAACTAGTTGGCTTAAGTGGGAAAACCACTAGATTGGCACTTTGAAGGGTAAGTCGAAGAGTTATTTCCACCTAGCAGAAGTAACCAATGAAAGTGAATTGATTGTTCTAGGGGTAATGATTTGACGAAATTAGATCAAAATAACATCATAATAAAAAAAACAAGAGTTTAATCCTAGCTCAGAACGAACATTAGATGCTTAACACATGCAAGTTGAATGTGCCTCAAGACCCTTACATGCCTTCTTTTGATCTAATTACAATCCTAGTTTAAGATCATTTAGTTGCAAAACAATAGCTTCACCACGAGCATCTCTATTAGTTTTCGTTCCTCTAGTGAGATATCCATAATGAGAAAATTAAATAATATATTATGTAATTGAATGAGTTTACCCAATAGGATTGGTTCAAATAAATTTGTTGGTATTGGTTACTTCTACTTGACAAATTGGATCTTGAACTGAATCTTCTATAATTTGTAACTAAACATTAAATCTTAATTAAATACATCAAAAGTTATAGAAGGGGAAGGAAAAATATGGGGGGCTATGACTCCACAAGAGGGAAAAGTCAAGGGGGGCTTAGGGGACTTTGGTGGGGCTAAAAGAAGATAATAGTATTTTGATTTTGTCCTAAGTCATTAACCTTGTTTGATTAGTTCTTTTTAATCCATGTATTATTTTATAATAAGATGGGGATTAATTGCATGAAGGAGGTATCCGAACTCTCTTTAGAGATATGTGGCCCCTTCATGCCATGCAATTTTACCCTATGCCTTTTTTGGCCATGTGGGGAGAGAGTTTGAATTATCATGGTGGATTTCAAGTCACTAGGTGGTTGGAGTGTCGAACATTATGTTTTGAACTACCATGCCGATTCAAATTACCATTTTGTTCGAACTACCATTCTATTTCCAATTACCAATCTATGGGGGAATTCAAATGATCAATCGTTGGGAGAATTTGAATTTCCATTTGGTTGGGAAATTCGGGAGAGTGCTCGAATTACCACTATGTTGGGGAAATTTGGAAGAGTTCTCTCTAAGTGTGAGTAGCCATATAAATGTTGTAGGAATTAGTCCAAGTTACAAATGGGAATTATGAAGGAAATGAAGATTGTATGTAATGGTAATTGTTGTCATTGAGGAATTGAACTACAACTAAGAATCCATGGAATCCCATAAGTGATATTTCCTTGCTAGCCTATGTTGGATCCCTAGAGGGAAGTGGGATAGTCTAAGTGATTGCGTATTATCCAGGTGGATATCAGTGGCCACCCACCTTTTCCAACTAGCTCCAAACAATTTTCTGGCCATTTTGTTAATTTACTATTTTTAGTAGTTTTAAACTTTTGGGGCCAGTTTGAAGGCCTAAATGAAGGTTTTTCACGATTGATATTCTCAATGATAGCCATAGGTTTTGATTGAGCCCCCACAATGAATCTCCTTGACGATACCTTTACAACGATCTATCGTGCACCCCAAACAGAGACCGTATGCCAAAGTTACGCCCCCGAAAAGTTAATACACCAAACTACCCAAAACGGGGTCCACAAAACTGTTGGATTTTCATCTTCTGGGGTTAGGTTTTTGGATTTTATTTATGATAAAAAGGCCTTTGGAGCCTC
>CBVK0103874476.1:0-11069 GCA_900067695.1 Picea abies
TCCTCGATGATACCTTTCCAACGGGCTATCGTGTGCCTAAAACGAAGATCATATGCAAAAGTTGCGGCCCCGGGAAGTTGATGTACTAACTTACCCAAACAGGGCCAATGTGACTTTTGGCACTTCATCTCTTAGGGTTAGGTTTTTGGATGTCTATAGTTTTTGACATTCTTGTTTATTGTAAAAACGCCTTCAGAGCCTCATTGTAATCATCTTCTTGCGAAGGAGCGCAACCGTCACATCTCTTCTCAGAGATAAGTCGCCACCATTCCAACAAGCTTGTTTTCCGCTACATTTTGCATATTTCCTTATTGAATAAAAACCAGTTTTATTGTATCTCTATTATTATGTTTTAAGCATATTTTAATAATTTGTATTCATTTCGTTACGCTCATAAAATCTGGATCATGTCCTCTAAAAGGAAGCTTATTGTGTTGTATTAAGCAAACTCATAGATACTATTTTGATATTGGGAATTTTGTTGAATAGGTTGGGTAACCCTAAAATGCACTTGTATTAGAGTTGATAAAACATATTAAGGTTGAGTGTGTTTATCAAAGTGTGTAGTATGTGGAAAACATTTTCCTTGAAAGGAACAATGATGTGCACAACCCCATATGCATGTGAGTTAATCTACTATTGGTATTGGTCCAAAGAGTTTTATAAAACATGGTAGCTTATTATGTCATTGTTTTCAACATGATTTTAGATCTCAAGTAACTTTGGTCACAAAGAAGAGATGTGTTGATGCTTATAAGTTTGTGTCCACACAATATTGAAGAAAGTTGCATTGAAATTGGATAAATTTATTGGGAAGATTTATAGAGAAGTTTTTATTCAGAAGTGACCAAACATACCATTCCTCCCACTGTATTAAGAGAATATTACATTATGAATTCTATTGTGACCAAACATACCATTCCTCCCATCAAAACTTTGAGAATTTCACATAATATTTGGAACATGTTGTAGAATATCTATGAGACCTCAAATAACACAAGAATACTCTACTTGCACAACCAATTGTAGTTGTATGTTTTGAACCTTGGTGCTATAGCGAAAGCATACGTATTGTCTCATTCTACAAGGAGGAGTGGAGAGCTCTACTCTGTGTGTATTTAGTTGATATCAAAGTTCGATATTTCACTCAAGTAGAAATATATTTTCCCACTCACGAATTGGAAAAATTTTGACCAAATAAAGTACAAAATGTGGTAATAAATCTATAGTAGATATTGTAGTTCTATAGAGTGATATGATATAATGATTTGGAATAAGTGTCATCGTACTCCTTGCATAATAAAGCCTATTCGAAATTATATTACATTTTTAAGATGATTTTGTAAGATTATGATCCTACTTCAATAAGTTCAATTAAAAAACATCCACTCTCAACAACCAATATCAAAGTAGCCCATTATTCCTTAGACATTATTTTCATGTTACATAACCTCACCCAATCTTTGTATTGAGAATTTGTCACTATTTTTTAGAGGGAAGCAACACTTTTTTAATTTAAGCAGGTTTTTATGTTAAGTACGTTGATGATATAATTCTTATAAATACACATTATGTCAAATTTAAAAAAAATTAAATTTATTGGTTGAGTTTTTTTTACAACAATATATTATTTTTATGACACCACAACATAAACATAATTTTAAGATAAGGACTAGCTACTTTGCAAAGGTAATATTACAAACTCTGATAATCCATTGGAGCGTGCTCCTCACTCACCACTTTGTGAGTTCAAAGAGGAGAGCCAAACTCAAGCAAACAAGTTGATCCTTCACCCAAGAGTTATGTGAGAAAGAAAGTTCCCTATTCAACCTTGAAAATATGCACATATTCCTAAAGAAGGAGCTCAACCTTGGCTTTAGGATGGTTAAGATAAAAGGTTTAAATAGAGGTTGAAATGAACCAAAACTAGGGAAGATACCTTTGTGGGAATGAGGAAGAATATCCACCATACAATCTAAATAAAGGGTTATGATCTCTTCACACAAAAGCATGCAACCAAATGACATTTATTTTCAACATTAATTGTGGTGTAATGCAAGGTATGGCGGTGCACGTGTTCCACATGTTTTCATTTCCAATTAATTTGCAAAATCAAAACCAAGTATGTTACCTTGTCAAGCATATGATTTTGTATATTGTTGGCATTATTGTCACTTTGTGCTAGTTTGACATTATAAGTATTGGCTTTAGCTTTGAATGAGTATAATCATATAATAAATTATGCTCTAGATTCTCCTAACATTGCAATGTAATCTTAAGATAGGCATCAACACACCATTCACACTTTCTTGCATTCTAACACTTGTTTGTAGGGATGTCATACACAAAAGGTGAGACCAACATATCACCATAACCACAAAACCATTGTCCATCAACCATGCCATTACCATCACTTTGCATACTAAATGATCTCATGTGTTTTTGCACGTGACCTGTAGAAATACGAATAAACATCGTAGAACTATGTAGCCATCTAGAGAATCACCCCATAACATTATAATCAGCAGTAAAACATTGCAACATCATCATCATATAAAGTAGAGATAACTTGAAGTATGGGTACACCATGATAATGGAAAAACCATTTTAGTCTCATCATTCTTATTTCTCGAGTGCATGCCAGGGGGTGGGTTCTATAGTAACCTATTATGATAACATTGGAGAGAAAATTATAAACCATGATAAGGTAAAGCAACTCTGTTCATTAGGGTGATTATCCCTTGCAAAACATTTGTGTTAAGCATGAGGGCTCATCACAATACTTTTGATCGAATATATGTTGAACAAAAAAAGGGTTAACACATCATAAATCATTGATGGATCTTACACATTGGTACATTCATCTCAAACACTTCCCCTCGAGTTTGAGAGACTTTGGGGATCATCCACATTAACAATTTCCTTGTTGAATCAAGCCTGAAGTCCCCTCTCTACAAATATTTCAGAGTAACCAAAAGCACAATTTGTAAACATGAACCTTTTGTTCTATTCTCTTTTGAAATAGATTTCCCATATCTATACTCTTCCTCTGTTTTGAGTTCAAATTCGAATGTTACAACACCTACAACTTCACAACTAACCCATCTCTACACTTTTTCTAGTGAAAATCAAACTTGGAGACTAACTTCAACCACCAATGGAAAATGATGGGGAAAGAACTAGGAAAACATGTGTATCAAGTGCTAATAGTATTCTCATGTAAGAACACTCAACAACCTTTACCTTGACAATCAGTTGTTCCAGTCAACTTCTTCATCCTTTTGAACATGAAAACTTACCTCTTTTGGCACTTTGTCCACTACCCTAACATTTGGTGAAACTCGTTATCTTTCAAACTGTAGACATATGAGAAATTTTAACTAAGATAAAGTTATCCAGATTATTGAGGAGGATGAATGTTCACTCAATTTTATTTTTCTCAAATTCACTACTTGGATCAATTTCGTTAATACATATAGTCTCTGAAAAATCCAAAAGGTGTCTTCGAATAGTGGATTTGGCCCCATTTTGTTGATTTCATTGAGAATCCCTTGGAATTTTTCCAAATGATTTTCTAAGTTTTCTCATGCTCGCCCATAGCTCTTCTTGTCAAAATTTTATCATGAATGGGGTCATTGGTAGAAAGTATGGTCTCGTCCTTTAAAAACTCCATTTTACAATTTTGAAGAATTTAGTGCCAAAACTATAAATTTAATCTTAAGAACATTTTTATGGAGAGTGCATATGTGGACTTCCACATGCAATTTTAGTTTTGAACTAATTTATATGCCCAAGTTACGTCCAAAATAAAATTTTGGTTCTAGAATTTTTTTGTGACAATGTACACATTTTTCTTCTATGCTAACATGGTAGCCACATTTCATCCTTCACAGTGTCTACATGGCATCCATGTGCCCTACTTTATTTGTAGCACTTATTCTTTGGTTGTCAAGGTTGAAAGCCTCTCTTGTAGAATAAAATGGCGCTTTATAGACCAATCCATTGTTCTTGGTAAAACTATCATATATGAATATAGGAAAGTCCAATTTGAGTTCCATAAGATCCTTTGGAATGAAGACATACCTCTTCCTAAATGTTGGTCTCTTTTCAAACATCAAACCATTCTACCATCAGGCTATTTTGAAGGATCTAATTCTTTCTTACCATCAAATTACCTCTTTCACATGAATGCCATCAACATTTTTTGAAGGATCTAGGTATTTCAAGCATCGACATTTTCTCAAACATTGGGCCCTTTCCCATGAAGGAATCAACCTTTTTCCCAAGGATTGGATTTCTTTAGAATATTGGTCATCAACCTCTTTTGAACATTTAACTCCTTTCAAACTTTATCCCCTCCTTGAACATGAAACTCATTCAAAGAAAGGATCATTGGACTCTTTTGAATAATGGTCGTTGGCCCTTTTGCACCAAGGTCATCAACCTCTATTCAAACATCAACCATTGGGACTCTCTTAAAACATCATCCCATATCAAAGGATTGGTCCATTCCCTACATCAACCTCCTTCAAACATCAACCCATTGACCTCCTTTGAACATCAAGACATTTAGAACTAAGGTCATCAACCTCTTTCAAACATCAGTGAATTGACCCCTTTCGAACTAAGGCCATTGAGAAAATTCAAAACTATATCCATCAGAGCACTTCGAAATGATGCCCATCGAACCTCTTCACATCAATGCCCATTAGGCCACTTCGAAACAATTCCCATCGAAACATCAGTCCATTGGTCTATTTTGTATGTCATCCCATCGAACCGTTTTTACGAAGGTCTTCAACCTTCATTCAAACCAAGGCAAATAGACCAATTCAAATGTTAATATATTTCCATTTATTTATATCCATTAGTCATCGACCACTTTTTATACATTGTCCATTGGCCATACTTCCCTAAACATCAACCTCATTCAAAGAAAGGATCGTTGGACTCTTTTGAATAATGGTCCTTGACCCTTTTACAACAAGGTCATTGACCTCTATTCAATCATCGACCATTGGGCCTCTCTTAAAACATCGACCCATATCGAAGGATTGGTCCATTCCCTGCATCAACCTCCTTCAAACATTAACCCGTTAACCTCCTTTGAAGATCAGGCATTTAGAACTAAAGTCAACAACCTCTTTTGAACACTGGTAGATTGACCCCTTTCAAACTAAGGCCATCGAACAAATTCAAAACTATTCTCATTAGAACACTTCGAAGCAATTCCCATCGAGCCTCTTCACATCAATGCCCATCGAACCATCAAGCCATTGCAGAGTACTTTGTATGTCAACCCATTAGATTTTTTTACGAAATTCTTCAATCTTCATTTAAACCAAGTCCATCCAACCAATTCATTTGTTGATCCATTTCCACCTATTTCTCTCCATTAATCATCGACCACTTTTTAGACATTGACCATTGGCCATACTTCAAACTCATATATTGGGCTCCTTTCAACTTAAGGCCATCTACCACTTTCAAACTATTAAAGCAATTTGAAACAGTGGCCATCAATTCATTTCAAATAAGCAATCTACTTTGGACTTTGACCCACTTGAACTTTGAGCCAACTACCTTCATTTAAACATGGACCACATTGGCCTCTTTTTTAGCATCAAATCATTTCAGAACATCCACCCATCGCTCCTCTTTCAAACATCAACAGTTGGGCGAACCTTCACCATATTTCCAATCATTGACGAACCATACCATTGGGCTATTTTGAAGCCTCAAGACATTTAAAAATGTCATCCCTTTTATAAACATTGAGTAATTTTGAAATAATAGCCCATAGGGGGATTTTGAAACAATGGCTCATTCGGCCATTTCAAATCAATGGCCTACGTCGGTCCATTGGCTTGCTTTTGACATCAACCACTTTCGAACTATAAAAGGAAATTGAGGGATCAAAGTAATTCAAACCTTTACAAAATGCTTAGCAAAACTCATATGTAATTCTACCTCTATTAGTAACGCTTCGCAAAAGTAATTCTACCTCGATTAGTAATATTATTCACAACTCATATATGTAATTAACATTGCGTATACACATTGCGTATACACAATTCATTCATTAACATTGAGTGAGGGGAATTAACATTGCATATACACAATTCATTCATTAACATTTAAATTTATGGAATGATTAACATAGCAGAACATAAGCGTTCCACACAAAGGCTAATGCAAATACTTATCTATAAATGAATGTGAGTTTATCAAACTCGTTGTTGAGGAGTGGTTTTCCACCTAACCATAGGAATCAACTATGAATTTCATGTAACATATCCATATGCCTAATTATGTTATAATCAACATTATTTCATGGAATTTATAGGCAATTACAATTTTGCAATGGAAAAACATTGCCCACCACACATTAATTCATAATTCTTGTTTATTCATGGAATATTGATATTTTGTACATATAGAAATACAACAACTTGCATATACATAATTTTCTCATACAATAATTACGTTTCCTTCGTGATTCTGGCCTCTCGGATGCTCACAAGGACATTTACAACAAATTGACATTGTTGAAAATTAATTCACAAATTAGAGGTAGAATTATGTCCTCTGCATTACAAATATGGTTGTGATAGCCTTTTAAAATCTAAATATAAACCTCTGCCAAACAACCTAGATTTCACTTCTGAGCCAATGCTAAATGCTATCCTTGAATCTTCACCAAATAAACACATATTTCTTATTTACAATGCAACCAACAACATTACTCATCAACATATAACAATAAAGATCATATTTTTTATTTCTTACAAGATTAAACTTGGGGAAATAGCTCCATGGGAGCATTTTTCCTCCCAGCCATAGGCACCAACTCATGCAGGTGCCACCCCCATGCTAGGAATTGAAACAACAAGGGGAAATTTATTGGCTATGGCTTTGGTTTTCCTCACTTAGCACAAATCTTAGACATCTTAAGAAATAATTAACATCTCAAACCTCTTTTTATTATAGTCATCCCACTCACCAACCTCTCTTTTCCCCTCAACCCTATGCAACACAAGGAATGTGATCCCATTCACTACTAAATAGTCCCTTAAGATATTCCACTTCCCTCTAGTGCTCCAACACATGCTAGTTAGGAAATCTCTAATGTTGGGAATGCAATAATCTCAACTATAATAATTACACATACTCTCATCCATGGTTTCCTTATACATGCATGGAAACAAAGCTATGGAATCAATATTATGGCAATGGAATGCCCTCTCTCCCCCAACATATATGAATGGTAGAATCCCTCAATGATTTCCCCAATATTGAGAGAATACCCCTCCCAAGACTTGAGAGAATACCCCTCCCAAGACTTGTATGAACAATACCCCTGCATGATGACCACATGCCCTTCCACACAAAAGGGTATAAAGACTTGACATTCAATATTAAAACATTATTTATTAGACTCCCCTACTTCTCCACTCATTAGCTCATTACCCCCATGGTGCTCCTAAGGATATATAACCCCAAATATATATTTATTAGTTTATTATTATCAAATGTTAATTACAATACAATGAAATGTAATTCACTAATCCAACTTGTCAAACTTACACATCATGGTCCTATGTTATTTCTCATAGGAAGTATTACATTCCTCCCCCCATTGGAATAACACCATCCTTGGTGTTCTTCTTTCCAAGAATAAAACCATATTTTCATTCTTCAACTACACCTATAACAATCATCAAAGAAACATGTTTGTTATAGTCATTTTTTATGCCGCAATTATTCCATTCGCGGTAATTTTCATTTTTTCAATGTAAGCATGCATATTCATAACACAAAGATAACTATGCAATTCTAGCCCAATACTTATCTGTATGAATACTTATTTGCTTCACAAGACTACCATGAGTGAGATTTCATCTCACTATCTTTTCTGACACACCCTCTTAATCCTAGTAAACATGTTGCATGAATCTCTCATTGCAGATTCATTTGATTTGCCTCTTCCTTGCCACACTCATCCTTCCAGGCTTAGTCATCCCCTTTGCTAAATTCGACAAGGATTTCACGTGCAAGAAGAGTGAAAAATTATAGAGTCTTACTTCCAGGCATCACACTAGAAATCTCTAATCAATCAATAACTTATGACAATCATAGGGTTCCAATGTCATTACAATGGCCTTCTTCTCGAGGTTTCCAACTTACAATAGTCATCATTTGTTGTTATTGGTTAAGATCCACCATCCACCTATGTCATAAACATAAACATACAAATATTATGAGTCATTTATCTATCTTCCAACCAACCTTTGAAATAGTTATTACATCAATCATATTCCAATTAATATAGGAAGTTCCACATAATATTTAGCTTTCAATTGTGTAGGTAATACTCCCTATTTTCATTATGGCTTACTTTCATTGCCATATCCAAGACATCTCTTTTTGTAACTTCGATCTCCCTATAGATTTTTCATGTAGTCAAACAAAATATTATTTTGTAGGCATACAGTCCTTTCACTACAACATCCTCAACAATTCGCTTTAACCATCTTACTATCAAATGTCATTGACTACTCGGCTTTTATCCATCCAATTGTGCCTCCACACCATTGTGCAAGCACCATGATGCAATATCTATAGTCCTCCTTGGTTATTTTCAAACCCAATATACTCACATATCATCCTATGGGGGCTTTCACATTAACAATTTCCTTGTTTGATCAAGCCTAAAGGCTTTCTTCCACTCACTTTATGAAACAACCCAAAGCATATTTTGAAAACTTAAGCCTTCTATCACATTATTCTCTAAAGGATTTTTCCAATAATTGCACCCATGTTCAATTTTGAGCTCTGAGATAAAAGTTATAGCTCTTATAACTTTCCATCCCTGCCCAATTTATGTAGTTCTCATTCGTGCAATCAAGGTCAAAGACCTACTTCATCCACATGTAGAAGAAAATATTATAAGAACAAAAAAATTGGTATGAGGTGATGATAATACTTTTGATTAAGAGTACTCAACAACTTTCAAATTAGTAATCTGATGCTCCAATCATTTTCTTCATTAATCTAGAATTGTCAACTTTACCATATTTGCACTTTCTATAGAGTTCAAGATTTTGGTGAAAATTGTTATCTTTCAAATGAAGAAAAACTGAAAATTTTTCACTAGGACAATTTTTTCCATATTATTGAGGATATCAAAAGCTAAGTATTAATTTTCTTCCAGATTTGAATTATTGAGTCACTTTTCCTCCATTTACAGTTCCCAAAATCACCAGTCTCCCGAAATAGTGGATTTTGGCCTATTTCTTCAGTTACAATCCAAACCCCTTAGATTTTGGCCAAATCCTCCACTAGGTTTCTTCATTTCCACACCCATTCCACATTGTCCAAATTCAATACTCAACTAAACTCCTATCAGTAAGTACCTTGTTGCTCTTCAAAAACTTTTGATTGCTAATTTTAGGGATTTTGGAGCTAAATCTTAAAACCACTCTCACTAATACTTTTACAGTCCTCATCACTACGGACTTATACTTGAAATTTCTCCTCTATCTAACCCCATATGCACCTATTATAGCTAAGATAATATTTTCGTCTCGAAACTTTTTTTAAACTAATTTGTTATTTGGTTGACATGGCATTTTGCTAATGTGGTAGTGGTATCCACGTTTCCTCACCTGCATTATGCCATATCATCTTCCCTTGCCTCCACGTCCACTCCTTTATGTCATCATGCGACTTTTAATTATTTTATCCGCTTTGCATACACACACACACAATTGATATCTGGGTTATTAGGCCTTCTTATACCCTCATATCATCCATGTGGCACAAATCTCAAGTGTGATGTGATCGGGGTGCCATATTTGTCCTCTGATGCCCATGTTCCCATGATGGTGGTCTTATTGAGAAATGTGGCACACATCCATTAATGTCAAGGTCGAACCCCATTGACCTTTACCACCAATCCTTTCCTCGACAATTTAAAAATTCTTAGGATGTGTGGTGTATCCTCAACAATTGTGGAGGGTGAAATGTGGTTTCCAAAACCACTTCATTCACCTCCACAAACAACTTACCACCCATATTGAAACCACTTTTCCTCTTGTCGTATCACGAGGTTCTATTAGACATGTGTGTTGGATATGTGTTATATTCTTTACACGACTAGAACTAGTGTCTACATTGCGCCGGGTGCGCAAAGGTTCGGGGGCAGTGCCCCTAAGTTTCTTTTTTCCTCGTTTTTCATGTCCATTTTTGGGCGGTCCTTGGTTTTCATGTCCATTTATGGGTGGTTTTTCGACACATGGTTTTTCTATTTCCAATTAAGGAATTAGGGTTTGTTGACTAATCTAGGTCATTGGATTAGGGTTTTGGATTGTGTTGGCTCCTATATGTATATTGTATTGTAAACAATGTATGATGTGAATGAATATAGAATATGTTGGTTTTCTCAGTTTGGGTTTCTAGGGGGAAAATCTCTGTGTAATGTGTGTATTTTCCATTGTATATTTTCTCTTCTTTTATTGAAAATCTATTTGCAATAAAATATTGTACAAGGTTAAAATCTACAATGTGGCACTCACATGTTGATTATGAAGGCCTAACCCTACTCTCACCCTGTTGAACTTTAACACTATCATTTGCATCTGTAACATCCTCGACCCTCCAAAGACCGAGTAATGATACGACGCAGAATATACACTTATATAATATATGCATTTTAATGAAATTAAAACACTTAATCACAATAAACACATAATTACTGCTACCATACATAATTAATGGAAATAACAATAATTCATACACGCAACAGAATACATTATAACATTCAAGTATCACAAACATGCATAACATATAAATTAAGCACATAAATGATACTTATCTTTTCAACTGGAGTAACACCACCAACTGCGTGCAGACCTTCCATGAACCTCCCAGCCTTAGACCACACTACTCATCACGCTCAGCAGTGGGTCACCCCCGATATGGGACTAAACTCCACCAGGTAAGGGAATTCTAGGCTTAGCAAGGACAACAAGGAAGTTGCACAAAACACAGGAAGGATCTTTTATCCC
>CBVK0103874492.1:0-11833 GCA_900067695.1 Picea abies
TGGATTTTTGATGATTAGTTTGGATACCCTATATTTGAAGAAATTTTCA
Source organism: Picea abies (assembly GCA_900067695.1). Taxonomy (NCBI): domain Eukaryota; kingdom Viridiplantae; phylum Streptophyta; class Pinopsida; order Pinales; family Pinaceae; genus Picea; species Picea abies. The sequence goes on from CBVK0103874492.1 coordinate 50, forward strand.
CCCTTCATACCTATATCAAATAGGAGCACATATTATATCGTTGGAAAGATTATTCAGATACCTTTCCAATGGTATATGGAATTCCCTATAACTCCCTAGGAATGAGGAGATAAGAGTTTTTCCATCCAACAACTCATATATAAAATTGAGGTAAGATCAACCAATATTTACAGGTCGGTCTTGAAAGTAGGAGAATAATTACTATAAATACAAGATAGATGTCCACATTGGTAGAAAAACCGGGAAATAAATCAAGTATGAGGTACACAAAAGTGATCTATGGTGTGCTAAAGGACTTGGAGTGTCTTTTTGTGATCTAAAGGTGTGGGAAAGGAGTCTAAGATATTTTCTTGAGGTTTTTCTTATTCTCATGGTCCTCTATGAAGGACTGAAGGTCTATGATTTTGTTATGTGTATTGTTTCTAGGTTGTTATTTTGTCTTCATTGTATGTTTCCATCAATGGATGTTTTTGTTGGTGATTTCATTGTAGGAATGATGCTATGAGGCTCGCTAAGGCATGAAAGCTACATGTGACTAAGGTTTGAATGATTTTCTATGGAATGAAGAATGCATGTGAAGTTAGAAGTAATATACGTATGAATATATTGGATTGGTGTCTATACATATCTTGTTGATTTGGTTCTCAAGTGAAAGGATTGGTATCTCCAACAGGTTGGTGCTTTCAAATATCGTTAGAGTTGGTTGGTTCCTATAAGTGATGTTCAATTGGCGCTCGGTTGAGGATATTGGTCTCTGCAGTAGGTTGGTGCCTACATATTGTTGAGTTTGTGCTCGCTTAAGTATATTGGTGTCTCTAGTAGGTTGGTGCCTACAATATTTGTAATAGTAGGTTGGTTCTGGCATGAATTTATAAATATAAGTTTTATGGTTTTCCCCTGATTAAGTTTCCATGTTAAACTCTGTGCATTATGATTTGAGTTCATATTTTATTATTCTTTATCATTTAATGAATGATTTATAAATGGTTAAATAAATTAAAATGTATCTTATACTTATTCATCCCCGCCTCTCAGTATAATCATAAGTTCAACCATTTGTATCAGAGAAGGTTCCTTTAGAAACAATTTAATTAGTGGAAGGCATATCTTGAGCACATATGGATTTTAAGGAAGGTATACCTACAAACATATATACTTTGTTATATGGAAAAAACTATGCAACATTAAGTATAATAAGAAAGGTACATTTGTAGGACCTTGGGTTTGGTATTTGGGAATCAATCACAATAGGTTATACAGATGAAGATAGGAAGGAGTCAACTGAAAACAATGAAAAATCAATAGATTTCATATACAATGGGGTACTAGAAAATGAGATTGTCAAGGTAATGAAGTGTACAACAACTAAACAAATTTGAGACAATATATAAATAATTTATGAAGAGAGATCCAGTCAAGAGATATCTCATGATTTCTTCTACTGTGAGTTAGAGACAGAAGAAGTAGAAGTTATGAGAAAGCTAAAAGGAGGATCTGGAAAATTCAAAGAAAGGGAAGATAGAGATGATAAATAAGAACATCTCTCCATAACCATGGAAACAAAACCCTGCAATGAAGAAAACGAAGATAATCATAAATAAAATAAATATTCAGAAGAAGAATACATTAATAGGAAAGTGAATCTTGAAGCAGAACTCGTTAGTTCCATAGAATAAATAGATAAACTCGGGAAAGAGAATATAAAGTGGAAGAAGCAATTGTATAAACATGAAAATAAGGATAATGATCTTGAAGAAACATAGAATATAGTTACTATCTTGAAGACTCTACTAAAAGAGGTAAAGAGGATAGCATAAATGGTGAGAAGCCAACTAAAACAAAAGGAATAAAAAGGTGAGAACCTAGAAGCTAAATTGTCTCCTTAATAGAGGAACTAGAGAAAACAACTAATCATTTGAATAAAAGCTTGAAGTTTTGAAAGAGTACTGAAATATTAGATAATGTGCTTATTTTAAAAAGGTCACCATTCATCAAGACAGGTCTCATCTATGACAATTAAAAAAATAGCACTAAGGGAGATGCACGCATTAAAGTCACAAAGCCATCATAAAAATAAAATGAACAAAATCCAAAAAGATATGATAATATTCTCAAAGGCTCCACCAACAATGAAACCAAAAATAGGAAAGGAAATGATGACCAATATAAATTCGATTCTTCTCACAAGAACAACAAGAATGATTTCAGAAGAGTTTTTCCACCACAAATACCTTTCAAAAACTACTACCAAAATCTCTTTCTTGGCTATTTTTTTCTTGCAATAATTATGGACATAAAGTAATAGACTGTAGAGCTTATGAAAGAAGTGATCATTTGAGATATATAAATAGAGGTTGTTATAATACCCAAAAGGATGATTATGTGAGCAACAAAACCAAAAGTTATCATGGGTTTTCTAATAGAAACTACAATTCATTTGCTCCTTTACTTTATACTCAGGGTTATAAGTGAAATAAATAGGGGAACATAGCACATGAATTTAGAATAAAGATAATTAATTCTCCTAAACAAAACAATGAATATTTTTATTTTACCAATCATAGAGAAGAATAGATAGAGGTGTGGAAAGGAAGCAAGATGAACAAAATAAGGAAGAATGTGGACTTTAAATTTGTGCTCAAAATGAAGGGAATCAATTGTACATTGATAGTGGATGTTCAAAACATATGACAAGGCACCATACTAAGTTTATTTCCTTGAAGGAAGAAAACGAAGGAAATGTTACATTTGAAGATAAGGATTCTATAAGGATAGTTGGAAAAGGTATTGTTAGTCTTGATAACGAAAAGAATAAGACACATAATGTATTGTATGTTGAAGGGTTAAAGCATAAAAAGATGAAAAAAAAAGTGCACAACAGGATCGAAGGATGAAAGGATCAATGGAATATAGAAGGGTTAATGGCACGGAAGAGAATCTTTTGGGTTCTTTGAACCAGTGCGAGGAACAGTGCACTGGAGTGTGTTGAGGAAAAACTAGTGCAACGAAATGGATTGTGACATATTATGTGGAATATTTCATAGTAGAAACTCTGCAAGAAACCTTGATCCATTGCGACAAATGGTATAGTAGATTGTAATGAAACAAATCCCTTGTGATGAGCGATGGAGTGGGATATGATGGGATGAACAAAGCGACTGGGTGAGCACACTGCAGGGTATGTGCAATAGGATGAAGACTTGTGACACAATATTTGGGATCTTATTTTGTCTGTGTAGTAGATGATATATAGACTAGAACATGAATTGTTATGCCATTCATGAGGAGATTCTATAATAAGAGTAGTTTCTATTATTAGAGATGAGTTGGAGCTCATTTGTAGGAAGATTTGGTCTCTTTGATTTAGTCAAAGAATGTCCAGTTGTAACTGGCTTTTGATTTGGTCAATATTTGTCCACAATGTAATTGTCATGCATCCACATACTTTATTTAGATATAAGTGTAACTGACATGAGTTTGATCTAGTCAAAATATGTCCATAATATAATTTTCATGTGTCCACATACAGATCTAGTCAAAATATGTCCATAATATAATTTTCATGTGTCCACATACTTTATTTAGATATAAGTGTAACTAACAAGAGTTTTATCTATCAAAATATGTCGACAATGTAATTTTTGTCCATCCATATACAAGAAGAGGAAATCAAGAAAAAACATTATAAATAAGGATGCTCTTTGTTCAATTAGTATGTGACTGAAAAAAGAAGAAAAAGGACACATAATTGTTCAACGAAACTGAACTGAAAACATATCAGATTATTTTTTGTAGATAAAGGTCCAATCCTGTAATAATATTTTTAAACTGAATTTAGGATAGCAGGGTGGTGCAAGGGTGATTTGAATATCACTTAGGATTGGTGTGCTCATTATATATGACAGATTGGTTCCTAAGAGGATTTGTGTCCCCATTATGTGTGATAGGTTGGTTCCTGAGAGGATTGATGTACTCATTATATAAGACAGGTTGGTTCCTGAGAGGATTGGTGTCCTCATTGTTTGCAGCTGGTTGGTTCCTGAGAGTATTGGTGTCCTCATCTATGACAGGTGGGTGCCTATCATTCTAAAAAATTGTAAATTGTAAGTTGGTTCTTGCAGAATAAAACAAAGAAAGACGTTATGTGGTTTTCTCCTGCATTGAGTTTCCATGTAAAATTATGGTGTAATTTGTTTTCTGTGTTTTGTTTTGTGTTATGCATCTATTCTTGATTAAGTAATCACTTATAAATAACCTCTATTTATTGAAAGGAAATAAAAGTGAAAAATATTATTCAATATTGATTCACCCCCTCACTCTCAGTATTGCTATAAATTATAACAATTGGTATCAGAGATAGGTTCCTTCAATAACAACCTAATAGTTGGAAGGATGTTCAAACATAAAGTATGTCAAGTCAATATTTTTTTTCTTCTTCAACCAGACCTCCTCTATTGAATGTAAGAAATTTTTCTTTTCAAAAAATCAGAATGAAGACCTACCTGATGCCTCTTGGTATGGAAATCTGGAAGATTGTGGTAGATTGTTATAAAATCCCAACTACTCTTCCAACTGATGAAGCTTGTAAGAAAAATTACTATAGTAATGAAAGATATATGAATTCCATCCAAGGAGGACTTGCATATTTTTTTTTGTCGGAGTAATGTAGTTTGAATCTGCAAAGGAAATATGGGAAAAACTAGTAAATAGTTATGAAGGAGACAAGAAATTAAAGTTGGCCAAACTTCAATCTTACATAGTGCAGTTTGAAATCCTGAGAAGGAGTGAAGATGAAAATTTTGTGGTTTTCTTTATCAGAGTAGATGATATTGTAATCACTATGAAAGGGCTAGGTGGTTATTTTGAAGAATCTATAATAGTTCAAAAGGTATTGAGATCTCTTCCCTCAATATTTGATGCAAAGGTTTCTTCTATATAATAAATGCATGGACTAGATAAACTGATCATGGAAAGACTGCATGGAATTTTAACTTCTTATGTGATGAGGAATAGGAAATAATAACAAGATCTAAATGACACAATCTTCAAGTCATCAGTCAAATCATCAACATCCCAAAATCATGATTCATCAAAACACTTCTAAGACGAAGAGGAAGCTAACTTTGTAAGGAAAATAAAGAGGGGATCGGGAAAATATAAAGGTATGTTACCATTGAAATTCTTTCACTGTGGTAATTTTTTTCATTTTGCATCTAAATGTCCCTTCAAAGAAAAAAACACTAATGAAAAAGAAAGAAAAGGAAAGGATAAACCTAGACAGTCTAAAAAGAAAAAATATTTTGAAAGGAACAATCTTTATTCAAAAGAGGATAGAAGTGGCTCTTCAGAGACTGAAGAAGAAGAATATGATCCAGGTACAACTCAACATGAAAAAAATTGCATGGCTTTGGAGAAACACAAATCTGATCAAGAAAAAAATGACATAGAAGAATGTGACGTTGTAATAGACATGAAAGAAGAACTCATTAGTTCTCCAGAGGAAATCTCCTGACTCAAGAAAAAGAATAGACTAAGAAAAGAAAAATTACAATTTTATAAATAAAAATACAATCAAATCAGTGAAGATATAATCATCTTAAAAATTCAGCTAGAAAAGGCCAAAAGAAGGGAAGAAATATTGATGAATCAGATAAATGAAAAGGAGAACATCTATGAAAAATTAGAAGTAGAAATAATATCCTCAAGAAAATATCTAGAGAAGTGCAAGACTAAAATCAAATTCATAAAAGGAGTTCAAACTCTAAATAACATTCTTAGCAATCAAAGATCACGACATGACAAGACATGGCTAGGATATAAGGAAAGTCTGAAAATAATCATGGGTGAATCAAGCACTAGCTTGTCAACTAGTGAGAAGCCTACAAGTTATGAAAATTCTCTAAAGGGAAACAATCGTCATCCTAACAAATACAAATATGATAATAATAAGTAGTCATAATTGGATCACCCCAAATATGCAAAAAAATATGAAGAAAAGAAGCAATGGGTGCCCGAATCTTATCAAGCTGATAAACAAAGAACAATTCCTACAAGTAATTTTTTCATTGCAAGGCATCTAAATTTTTTTTATGGATATTTTTTCTCTTGTGGAAACTTTGGAAATAAGGTTGTGAGTTACATGACTTTTAGACATAACATAAATGTAGAAATGAGATTCATTAAACCTTGAATGGATATGTATCAAAATTCTTTCTACCCTCTAATAAATGACCTTGAATGCCACATATGCAATAATTTCAGACACAATGCAAGTGAATGAAGAAGAAATATGCCTCCTATCTATAAGCAAGACAAACAAGAATATTTTACCAGGGTTTGGAGGAAGAAAAATAAAAACAAAGAAAATTGTGGACTGGCTCTATATGCCAGAAATCAAGAAAATCAATGGAATATTGACAATGGTTTCCCCAAGCACATGACAAGAGAAAAGAGAAATTTTGAATTCCTAACTCAAGAAAAAAATGGTAATGTTATTTTGGAAACAATGCTCCTACTAGAATTAGAGGAAAAGGAGTTGTTGTACTAGATGAAGATAAGAAGGGAAATACCAAAGAAAAAAATGTGTTGTATGTAGATGGTCTAAAACATAACTTTTTGAGTGTAAGTCAAATGTCTGACCAACAAAAAAATGTTCTCTTTCATTCAAAAGGTTGTAAACTAATAGATGCAAATACAGGAAAGATTGTTGTCAAGTAAGTCAGAACTTTAGGAAATGTGTATGTTCTATAGGAAGGAAAAGAAAAATGTTACATTGGTAAAATTGATGAGAGATGGATTTGGCACAAAATACTAATCCATATTATTTTTAGTCATCTTGTTAATCTAGGAAGAAAAGATGATGTGAGAGATATGCCCAAAATTTCCAAAACATACAATATTGTCTGTAAATCGTGTCTGTTTGGAAAGAAGTAAGGAGTTCAATTTAAGGAAAGAGAACACTCCACCACTCAACCTCTTGAGTTGATTCATACATATATCTATGGCCCCATTAGTACACAATGACCTTCATGTGAAATATATTTCATTTTTTTTTATTGATTTTTATACCATAATGACTTGGGTAGGATTGTTGAAGCATAAATTTGAGGCTTTTGAAAAATTCAAAATATTCAAAGAATAGGTAGAAAATGAAATGGATTTAAAAATCAAGTGTCTAAGATCATATAGAGGAGGAGAATTCACATCTGATGAATTCAACAATTATTGTGAAAAACATGGGATCAAGAGATAGTTTGTTATTCCCATAACCCCTCAGCAGAATGGAGTAGTAGAAAGGATGAACATAATAGTTCAATAAATAGTCAAGGCCATCGTTGATGAATCAGAAGTACCTAAAACCTTTTGAGGAGAATCTTCTCAAATTGTTGTTAATTTTCTCAACAAACAACACATAAGAGTAAATAGTGATAAAACCCCTTATGAGCTATGGCATGGCAGACCAACATCAATAAAACACTTCAATGTTTTTGAAAGAAAATTATACATTAAAACAAATGAAGATATATTAGGTTAGTTCAAAAACATCATCCATAAATTCAAATTCTTGGAAACAAGGAAGAAAGTACACAAACTAGAAGAAAATGTATAGATACATCTAGTTCTCCAAATTTTTCACTATTGTCCATGAGTGAACCACAAAATTTTACGCAAGCATGTCATAATGACCATTGGGTAAAATCCATGATGAAGAACTCGACCAAGTAAAGAAAAACAAGACATGGGATCTTGTTCCATGACAAAATCGCAAGAATGTAATTGGCACTAAATGGTTATACAGAAACAAATTAAAATAGGATGGAAATATAGTTAGAAACAAGGCCAGATTGATATGAAAAGGATTTTCTCAAGTCAAAGGAGTGGACTTTCAATAAACGTTTTCCTCTGTTGAAATAATTGAAGATATTAGGATGTGTTTAGGTTTTGCATCCTAAATGCAATTCAAAGTATACCAGATGGATTTCAAATAAACATTTTTGAATGGTTACCTTGAGAAAGAAGTTTATGTGGAACAACCATAAGGTTTTATACTAACTAAAAAAAAGTATTATGTGTGTTGATTAAAGAAATCTGTGTATGGGATAAAATAGGCTCCAAGATCTTGGTGTTGCAAACTCAACGAGTATATGCACTAGCAAGGTTTTTAAAAGGGAATAGTTGGTAGAAAGTTGTACATCAAGGATGAAGGTAATGACCTTTTAATTATTGTAGTATATGTTGATGATATTATTTTAGTAGTAACATTAAACTAATGAGTAAGGATTTTGCAACTGAAATGTAGAAAGAGTTTGAGATGTCCATGTTAGGAGAAATCTCCTTCTTTCTTGGTCTACAGATTCATCAATAAGAAACAATAATTTTCATTTCTCAAAGAAATATTGAAGAAGTTTGGCATGGAAAACTGTGCACCAATGAGAACTCCTATGACTACTAGTATAAAACTCGACAAAGATGATGATTCTCAAGAAATAGATCAAACCATGTACATGTCTATGATAGGAAACTTAATATATCTCATACCTTTAACACCTGACATCCTCCAAGCAGCTGGTTTGGTAGGACGATTTCAAGGAAATCCTAAGGAAACTCATGTTATTGTAGTTAAAAGAATATTTAGATACTTTCAAGGGCTTATTTATTATGGCTTGTGGTATCCAAAAGACACAAAGCTCATTCACAAATCCTTTACTGCTGCAGACTAGGCAGGAAGTATTGATGATAGAAAAAGCACCAATGGAGGTGCATTTTTCCTTAGCAGTTTTTTAGCATCCTGGCTCAAGAAGAAACAAACATTTATTTTTATCTCTACAGCTGAAGAAGAATATATATCCACAACATCCTATTGTACTCAAGTGTTTTGGATTAAACACAATCTCAAGTATATTCAAGATCCTTTTGAACAACCTATCTCCATAACATGTGATAATACCAGTGTTATTAATCTCTCTAAAAACCCTATTCAACACTCTAAGAATAATCATATACCAATTAAATATCATTTTCTCTGCGAGAAAGTTCAAGATCAGATAGTCAAATCAGAGTATGTTCCCTCCAAAGAGTAGATTGCAGATATTATTACCAATCCATTACCTAGAAAACCATTTGAGTATCTCATATAGATGTTCGGGGTGATCTTGTATTCCTTTCTTCAGTAAAGAACATAGTTCACTAGTTCGAAAAGTACCCCACTCGTTGTTGTATCAGGGATAAGTTTTCTTTTGTGGAGATGTGTGCAATTGAAGTTTGCAATGGATATCAATTATATTTTGTTTAATGATTGTTATGTGCATGCAAAGACACTTGCAGGAAAGAATATTGAAAGAATCTCTCTGCAATTGTTGTAAAAGGGGGAGAATAACACACATTGAAAGGGGGTGTATCTCAGCATAAAGGCCACTACATGGTCAGTCACCTTTTAGAATAGAGATGAAAGATATTTTGGTTACCATCAATGACAAAGGGGGATTGTTTTGCACATATGTTGTCATTGATGCCAAATTGGTCATGGACATGGTCAGTTATAGCACAATAACAAATGGAAGAAGTTCATGAAAGGATCAATGGTGCATAATAAGATCAATGGTGCATAAATTATGGCACAAAGTATAATGCACAAACATATAAATTCATGAAAGGATGAAAAAAAAAGTGTTCACCACGATCAAAGGATGAAAGGATCAATGGAATAGAGAATAGTCATTGAAACAGAAGAAAATATGCAAGGTGCTTTGAACCAGTGTGATGAATGGTGCATTTGAGTGTGCCATGATGAAACTAGTGTTATGGAATGGAATGCAACAGATTATGTTGAAGATTGCATAGTAGAAACTATGAAGGAAACCTTGATCCAGTGCAACAAATGGAATGGTAGAGTGTGACGAAAATAATCTTGTGTGACAAGTGACAGAGTGCAATGAAATGGGATGAACATAGTGACTTGGTGAGCACATGATTGCATGGTAAGTGTGACATGATGAAGACTTGTTGCTTGAGATTTGGGTTCTTATTCATTCTACGCAATAGATGCTCTATAGACCAGAACATGAGTTGTTATGTCATTCATGAGGATATGATATGATAAGACTAAGTTATGTTTTTTGATATGATTTGGATATTATTCGTAGGAATATTTGGATTGTTTGATTTAGTCAAAGAATGTCCACCTTTAAGTGGATTTTGATCTGGTCAAGGTTTATCCATAATGTAATTGTCATGCGTTGACACACTTTATTTAGATATAAGTGCAAGTGAAAAGAGTTTAATATGGTCAAATTATGTCCACAATGTAATTTTCATGCTTCCACATACTTTATTTAGATATAAGTGTAACTAACAAGAGTTTGATCTGGTCAAAATATGTCCAAAGTGTAACTTTTATGCATCCAGTTACAAGAAGGGGAACATAGGAAAAACAATTATAAATAAGGATGCACTTTGTTCGATTAGTGCACAGATGAAAATAAAATAAAAATAACGTGCCCATGTGGTGCAAGGGTGAGTTGAATCTCACTAAGGATTGGTGTCCTCATTATTTGCGACAGGTTGGTTCTTGAAAGGATTGGTTTCCTCGTTACCTGCGATATGTTGGTTCCTAAGAGGGTTGGCGTCTTCATTATATGCGATACGTTGGTGCGTGAGAGGATTGGTGTCCTCATTATTTGTGACGGTGTCCTCATTATTTGTGACAGGTTGGTTCTTGAGAGGATTGGTGTCCTCATTATTTGTGATAGGTTGGTTCTTGAGAGGATTGGTGTCCTCATCTCCGAAAAGTGGGTTCCTATCAAGATGAATAATTGCAAATTGTAAGTTAGTTCTTGCAGAACAACATAAATAAATGTGTTTTATGGTTTTCTCTCGTATTATGTTTCCATGTAGAAACTATGGTTTAATGTGTTTTCTATATTGTGTTTTTTGTTCTGCATGTATTATTTAACAACTTCTAAATAACCTTAATTTGTTGAAAGGAAATAAAAGTGAAAAATATGATATGATATCAATTCCCCCCCGCTCTTAGTATTGTTTTGAGTTATAAAACCTTCTCATCTTCTCATTAAAGGGAATAAAAAGCTCAAGGGGAGCATCCCTTTTCCATTGATGTCAAACAATGATAAGTTGTAGATAGAGTAATAATTTCATAGATAAAGAGAGTTGCACACAAGGGTAGTTGTATCGAATTAACTAATGGTTGTCATCAATGACATAAGGGGAGATTGTTAAAAAAAAAAATTCATTAATGTAAAACAAATGGGGATCCTACATATGTCCAATATAAATATTACAAGACTACAAATGTCCAAGATAAATATTACAAGGTGGAGATTTTTTAAAGTATTACTTTTGGATTTTTGATGATCAATTATGATCCCCTATATTTGAAGTAATTTTAACCCTACAACCTAGCTCAAATGGGAGGAAACGTTATATGGTTGGGAATATTATTCCAACTCCTTTATATAGGTTTATGGAATTCCCACTAACTCCCTAGGAATGAGGAGATATACATTTTTTATGTCCAACAACCTAGCCAGAAAATTGAGTTCAGCTCAACCAGTCTTTATAGGTCGGATTTGAAAGTGGGGACATAATTAATATAAATACAGGTTAGATGTCTGAATTTGTAGAGAAACCAAAGAAGAGATCATGTCCAAGGTTCACATATGTGATCTAAGGTTCTCTAAATGAGATGGGGTTTCCTTTTGGATCTAAAGGTGTGCAAGATAAGTCTAAGGGATGTTTTTGAGGTTTTTCTTATTCTCAAGGTGCGCT